>JAEIIG010032964.1:38542-49136 GCA_018904695.1 Drosophila parvula | reverse complement strand
ATATTTAATTTGTTGCTGTATATATATTTATATATATCTATATATTGTTTCATATAATTACACATATATATATATATATATGTATATAAGTTGTTGTACAAAATTTTGAAATTGTATAATGCATTCCTGAACTTTGTGTATCACATTTCGATTTGGGGGACTTTCCGTTTCGTCCTCGAGAATCGTTTCACATTTTTACGGTCATTCCGTCATCAATCAGTTGGTTGTGTTTTTATCAGCTATATTATGTTGCTATAGTTGATCGGCAGTAATATATAGTATATATAGCGACACTGTTTACTACACTTTTCCATCTTACACCTACAAACATATTAAGGTAATTCTCTCTCCGGCAATCCGGACACAGTAACTCCACTGGGACTGGACTGGACTGGGGGGCAAAAACAACAAAAATGCGTGTGTAAGAAAACAAACTGCTTCAACACTACACTTAAAAAAAATATAAAGGAACATTTGTAACAAGAACGCTTGCGAGGCCATTTGTGGGGAGAATGTGTGTGGGGATGGGGTGTTTTTGGGGGGTTGGCTGAAAGCTGAAGTTGTCTCCGAGGATGTGTGTGTCTCCCCCAGTGGTTCCGCCGCCACTGGCCCAATGGTTAGAGCGGCTCCTGTTGGAAATACTCGTGCTCCATGCAGGCCAAGGCAGAGGGTCGCAGTCGAATGTCATACGAGAGCATTTGCTGGAAATCAATCAAGAGATACATGATATATATATTAGTTAGAGACCTTTAGAAAGCTGGCAGCTCACTTACATGCAACAGATCGTCGGCATACTCGCACAGATTGGGACAAAAGTCACGGGGTCTCTTTGGCTGGCGATTGGGGAAGTGCTCCCTGGCCACCGAGATGGTTTGGGGCCATTGCTGGTCCGAGGGCCGACCTGTCAGTCTGCCAAAAATAAATACCAGTTAAAGTATTACAGAAGGAATTCATGATATTTGCACACTCACTCAAAGATTCGCTCCAGCTGATTCTTTTCGGAGGTGCCCGGAAACAAGGCCTTGCGATTGAACAACTCAAAGATAATGCAGGCGGCACTCCAGATATCCACGGTGCTATTGTAGGACTGGGCGAGTAGAACTTCCGGGGCTCGGTACCACAGGGTGACCACCACCGAGGTGAGCTTCATTTCGCAGTCATAGGTCTTGGCCAAGCCAAAGTCAGCGATCTTGAGGTGACCCTGTGATGAGACCAAAAGATTCTGCGGCTTCAAATCCCGATGGACGATGCGATGCGAGTGCAAGAAGTCCACGCCGGTTAGAAGTTCTCTCGAAAGGCGCTAAGGGAAGCAAATAAAATAGAAATATTAACCAATATTAACAAAGAAATATTAAAAGGAATCTGTGGTGAAGACTCACCTGCACTGTGGCGGGCGACATGCCCGTTTTGGGTAGCCTTTCGATCAGATCCGACAGATCTTGTTCCAAGTGCTCGAAAACCAAGAGAATCATCAGGTGGCCATCGCGTTCCAGAAACTGGCATACTTCGAACAGCCTGGAAAAGAGAGAGGGGTAACACACAATTACACTCATCTACATACATACATATAAACCGCAGTTGGCATGTGTATGTGAGGAGGGGTAATGTTTAAATGTTTCGAGAGCGCAATTTCCAAGCTGTCATAAAATGCTGCCGGCCCCTTGCTAGCGACACTTTTCGAGTGGCCATACTTTGGCCATTTCTGGAACTAATCAAACCACTCCAGACAAACACACACATGCACATGCCTACGATATTGCAGATCTAAAGAGCAAAGAGTCTGAATAGCGTAAGCAGGCAAATAAGAGAAGCTAACACTAACATTATGTTAGGCAACATTGTTGATCGTTCTGCTAAATGTATCTTTTTCCGCTTGTTGACAAAAATAAACCATTTTACATGTTACATTTAAAGGCTGAGCGTTCTATATTTTTTAAATGATAAAAATGGTTCAATTTTGGTGGAAAAATATTTTTCAAAAAGTTTTCTAGCCCCCACTCTACTTATTTCTCCATCAAACCAAATTATTAAATTTTGATTTCAAACTGCATCGAACCGCACAACAGAAGCGCCAAACTTAACATACTGTTGCTGTCTGTTGTGCTGAATGCCTAACATTTCGATCTCTCTCGAACATACGACATTCGCGCTGTCCCTCTCTCGCTCTGTTGATCGCCTGTATCGTACGAGAGCGCAACACCAAGCCAAATGAGAGTGAGTGAAAGAGCGTCATATTGCCTGCCTGCCTATCGAGCGTTGGCAACATTTTTTTGTTGAGTGCTATCGAGCCTGTTAGGCGCGCACTCTGTTAATTTCAAATTTAAAACGGCTGCCGCAATATTACTTTTTGCCAATACAACATCAGCGGATCGACGAATGCACTGCGTGACAGGGTTGTTATCAGTCGAGGAAAAGCGGCGCCGCTTCAGTGGTAGTTGACAGGCATATGTCGGACAGCAGGCCCGGCGGTTGGTGGAGACAAATACAAAGTAAAACCGGCACCGGATCGACGGCGGCGGCCTAGAAAGCGTGCAAAAGATAAACAGAAGCGCTGCGTCCGCGCCCGACTGACATTGGTAGCGGGGGGTTTTTTTTTTTCAAATTAGTTGGCAAATAGTTGGGGCGCCACCTCGCCCTCAATATACATACATACATACAGATAACACCCCTCATATATAATATATATAATAATTGTACCGTGTTTGTTGCCTTTAATATTTAGCTCAAATAAGGTAATACCCTCGAGATAATGCCTGCACCACTCACTTGACTATATTGGCGTGATCGCTGGCATTCAGCTGCTTCAGCAGGGCAATCTCTCGCAGCGTTGACATTGGCACTCCGTTCTCGTTCAATGCGATCCGCACCTTCTTAATGGCCACTATCTTCCCGGTTTTAGTGTCTCGGGCTTTGAAAACTGTTCCGTAGGCGCCTGCAAAAAATAAAGAAAAAAAAACACAAAACGAAATAAGAACAAATAAAAACCGAGCACACGAAATTAGATCAAAATTCGCGAATGACGGAATAAAATAGAAATGCTAATCAGAAAGGCAAAGCGGTGAGAGGAGAGAGGAGAGCGAAGAGCGAACCCAGATAACAGAACAAGTAAAACTGCCGAAAAATTGACCGGCTAACGGAGGTGGGAGAGAGTGACATCAAAGGGGGGTGGAACGGGGGCGCGGGTAGGGGAACCCACCGCAAGTCAGCTGTGCTGATAAGATGTACGAAAATGCCGGCTGATTGGCGATATCTGGAGAAAAACGAGGCACACATACACACACAAATAAAAACCGAGCACAGGAAATTAGATCAAAAATTCGCGAATGACGGAATAAAATAGAAATGCTAATCAGAAGAGCAAAGAGGTGACAGGAGAGAGGAGAGAGGAGAGGAGAGCTGTGCAAGGCCAGATAACAGAACAAGTAAAACTGTCAAAAAACCGAAAGGTGGGACGGAGGCGGGGGGTGGTAGGGGAACCCCTCCGCAAGTCAGCTGTGCTGCTGCCGTGCCTGATAAGATGCCGGCTGATTGACGATATCTGGCTGCGCTGCTGCTGCTGCTGGCAAACTATTTAAGATTGCAGAGGCAGGCAGAGAGGCGCACAGGGAGAAAAACGAGGCACACACAAACAAATTGGTCATCAACTGGATCGGTCTTTGATTTATTTATACATATATTATATATATCGAAAAATAAAAGCCACTTATCTATGACATATATGAACCAATATAATTCCTACGAGCCTTTCATATTCATCGAGATATTTTTAGCATTCTGCTTAAGGGGGATATTTTCATAAAAATTCTTTTTATTTCAATTTGGTTTAATCAGAGTGAAATATGTTACTTATAGCTTGTTACTTATACTTGAGCTACGAAAATGAGCACTAAAAGAAGGGTCTATATCAGACATTTTCGGTAAAATAACACGACTTATAGCTAAGACTACGAAAAGAGCTATTTAAGGCTAAAACTGAAAGATTTAGCTACAAACTGACAAAGGGACATCGCTAATGCTGCTCTTTAATTTGTCGAGAGCTGACACAAAGAGTGTCAGTGTGTCGGCAGAGTATCAGCAGAGAAATTTTCTGACACGTGACATACGAGTATATTGTCTTATCAAAGCTATAGTTTTTTTCAGATTTCACTTTAGCTTGTAATGCTTGTTAGATAGTTTAAACATTTTAAGAAATTTATGATATAGAAATTTGTAGAAGTATATATTAAAAAACTATGCAACTACTTCCTACCTTATTTTATAAGGTAAGATAATCTCAAGATTTCGCAAGCAATTTAAATTCTGATCTTATCAAAACCTGGATATAATACTTAAGCTTGTCGTTCTTTAAACATTTTTCCCTACTGAGTGAATAAGATATATATAGTAATACTTTATATAGATGTTCGTATCTCTATAATATTTTTAAGTATATACCCTTCGCTATATAAGCTTAAAAACTACTACCTTATGTTATAAGGTAAGATAATCTCAAGATTTCGCATCGTGTTCGTTCTTAGCTCACCAACAATTAAAATTCTGACGTTTTTTTTTTGTTACTAAAACCTGATATATAATGCCCCTACAACAAATGATCTTAGTTTTTTTCTTTCTTTTTTTCTTTGTGTGTGGAGAAAGGCGAAAGAAGAATATAGGAAGAGAGCAAAGAATCGCAATCAGAATCAAATGCCAGAGACAGAATGTTGTCACCGGAAATTTACGAGTATCGTCCGGGACTGATGGACAGACAGAGACATGCGTGGGATACCACGGCAACAACGACTACGACAAAAGACACAGACACCGGCTATTTTGGGTGACATTGACAGACAACGTAACATAGCAAGGGTACGAAAATGGGGAGGTTTTTGGGGGGTCTGGCACTCCATACCCACCTGGTGGCTTGTGAACTGTGCCGCTCAAGCACAAGGCCGAGAGCTTGACTTCGACTATTATTGCGACTTGCGACTCGTTTTTTGCCGTCGGCTACTGGGCTCGCGATTTGATTTTGACAAAATACAACACAAAAAACAACAACAAAAAAACTCGAAAAATTGCGAACAGACTAAGGCAAAAAATACACAAAAAAAAAATAAAAAGAAACAATGAAAAGTTGGAGCGAAAGCGAATGGCAAAGGGGCAATAATTGAATGAATGTGAACAGAGAAGTAGACAGACAGACGGTGGAAATATGTACATAAGTGTGTGTGCCGTATAACAGATGAAATTCAGTGCCCCATGAATGGCTTACCTTCCTTACCTTAAGCCCCCTTTCCCCCTCCCCATATGCCTCTAAACTGACAATAACCGATCATTAACATTCGCCTCTTGACCAGCTCGGTGGTGACGTAATTGATCTTCGGGCTTTATTTACACAAAAATAAACGGTTTCGGAATTACTGCCCCAAAAATATAAAAAAAAAAAACAAATATAAATGATCATGAGCTGCACTTGTCCGAGCATCGATCTGGGATCGATATGTCTGGTTTTTATGGGCGATATAAAAACACGTGGCCCTTGGCAGGAACCTAAAAGTATGCAAGAAAAGTGCAAAAGCCACAAAACGGGAAAAGTTTTTAATAGAGAGGGGTTTACTTGGTTAATATTTCCCCTTTTCCACGAATTTTCATGCTTAATTAGTCGCGATTTTATAAAGGGGAACTCTCCAAAAGCATCGGCTTGGAAGACTCAGTGAGTGCGCTACAGCAAATAAACCAAACGTGAACATTCCATTCCAAAAACGTAAAATATCCACAATTAGTTAACAAATTAACAAAATTAACAAAAATCCGTAATAAAAACCACCTTTTAGGTAATAAATTTAGTGTTTGGTTAAGCTTCATTAGTTCTCTAGGTAATTACAACTTTTAGTAACCCTAAAAATGTGCCATTAAGCAACACACCCCAGCTCAAGCTTGTAAAACATATTAAAGAAAATCTTTAACAAATACCCACACAGAGCATACGATAGGTGTAAGTAAACAGAGAGACAGAACTATGAGAAAGCCCACCTTGCAACGACCTATCCCAACAACAAAATCCGCTTACCTGTGCCAATGATGTTGAGCTCCTCGTAATTAAACGGATCACCGCTGCCGAACCTCTTCGGCTGTGCCATCTTTTGTCGCTTCGAGAGTGACATATGTATATGTATATATGGATTTCTATTGGTTCAGCTATATAGCTACCGATCTTGCTTCTCTGGACTTGTCACAATTCGCCGGAATTTGGCATGAGTAGCGGCGTTGGATTGTACACGTTACTTAATATTCAATGATTGCGCGAGCGCCCACTGTAAAAAAACTGTAGAAGGTGATGCCGATTATCGATCAGTGTCAGGGTATCGATATGTCCTGCGTGCAATAGTTCACGAACAATCAGATAGAGAGAGGGCGAGAGAGAGAGAGAGGAGAGCCCTTTACCTCTTGCTGGGTAGATAACCCAAAACTCGCGATAAAGACTGGTGTGACAGGTGTTAATGGGGAAACAGAAGTCTCGGCCGTATGCTCTCCTATGCTTATTCTATGAGAGCACACACACACACACACACACACAGGCAGACTGGTCTCGGGGCGGTCATTGAACTTTGGTTAATGCTTTCGTTTATTTGTACTTTTATTTTATGTCTAACCGATCGCACGAGAGCTAACCCTAGTTATGATTTATGCATGTTTCTTCACACACTCACACTCTCTTCTTTTTCGGCGTCTCCCTTATGGGGCTTCTTTCGTGCATCCTGTTACTTTTTACAGCGCACGAAACGTTACTTATTCAAGGATGACACTTGCTTTACTTTCCAGTGAGATAACATTGAAATGTTAATGCCTTTTCTATTAAGATAATATGCGAAAATTATAGTTAATTCTATATATAGCATTAGTTCGCTCAGTGTACTTTTGGTTTTACCAGCAAGTTCCATGCCCGTTTGTATTAAAACCGCAAAAAAAAAAAAAGAACCCGAATAATTTGTTGTTGCCATTTGTCAATTAATTCTAATCGCGAGACAACAGAAACAACAAATAACGCAACAAAAAAAAAATAAAGGCACACAAAGTTACGTACGAAAAGGCAACAAAATAACAAAGAGAGTGGGTAGATTTCGAGGAAAAGAATTATGAGAGGTGTATAAATCTGGAATAGTTATTGTTGCAATAGTTGCTTTGCTAGTCTCTCTCTCTCTCTTCCACTGATAACACACACACACACATACACTCTTTTTTCCAACGTTTTCTTCTTCGGTTCTTCGTTTTTTTCCGGTGTAGTTCAATGTCAATGTTACTGTGTTTTTTTTCGGCTTTACTGTTGTGTGCAAAATATTAGTTAAATATTAAAAAATGTGTTTTTTATTTGCCAAGTGACTCGCACACACACACACACTTGTAAGCACTCTAGTGATCTTCACACAAACACACATGCCAACATGTACATATATGTACATATGTTTGTATGTTTGTAGGTATAATTTTTATATTCGCCTTTTATGAAATAATTTTTGGCATTTGTTGATAATCAGCAAGAGACGCACACGATCGGAGCACGGCAACGCGTAGCGAATGCGGTCGGCTGCCCGATTAATTAATAAGTTCACTAAGTTTAAAAAAAACTTTTACCAATATTTGTAAGAACCGTCGGCGAGGAGTGTTTTGGTTGCAATGCTTATTTGGTCCGCTTACGCGACGCTTACGATATTCGGCCGTTACAGCGTTTTCTCTTCGCCTGTTAGCGCGCTGTTAGCTAACGCCGGCAGGCTAACAGCCTGTTGGGCCTGCTAAAACGGTTAACCGTTAAATTTCGAAAGTGCCCTTAGTAGCGGAGTTTCAATCGAAGCTAATTTGAAGTTCAGTTTAATATTTTTTTTAATGTGACGTTGTTTTAAGTGAAAAAAATAGAAAAAATGAGAAATATGTTGGAAATGGAATAGTGCTATATATTAAAGTGGCCGTTAACCTTTAATAAAATATATAATAATAAATTCAACTTTTCTTGGCTTAAGGAAAACAATAAAAAATTCTTAAAGCCTTGAAACCTATGAAAAAGTATCGTTTTTTTTAGAATAAACCGTAACTAAAAATTATTAAAGAATATAAAGGCATAAAAAAAAGTAATAACATAAATTTAATAAAATAATTAGACTTAATAACTAAATATTAAGTTACTTAAGCCTTATCTTATTAAATTCTTAAATCGAATTCATATAAATTATAGTTGTTATTGCCTTAAATCACTCTTAAAACAACAAACCTATTTATCAGCTTTGTTTTGTTGCTAAAATTGCTTTTTCATCTCCTAAGTGGCTGCACAAATCACAAATGCCACAGAAGCTTAAGATTTAAGAGCGGAAATCTCAGTAAAAGCAACAAATTGTAGATTAAGTATACGAATATACCAGTAATATATGCAATAAAATTAAATTCGATTAGATTGTTAATAAAAAATAAAGAATAATACAAAAAAAATACAAATAGTTTATTTTTTGCTAAAAGGCATAATTCTTATCAAGAAGCGAGTGGTCAATATATGAAAATTAGCTACAATTTCTTGTATTCGATAATTAAAAATTGTAATCAATTTAAAATCAAAATAAATTATTATATATAAATAATCACAAAAATTTAATAAAAAAAACTATATTTTTACGTTGACCAGCAATTTTTACTTATATTTTACATTCTACTTTACACGGGTAAGTTAGACCAAGGTTTCAAACCTATTTGAAGACTGAGCTCTTGCCATGCCTGGCACTGCTTTGTTGAAATTCGGACAATTGCTGAACTTTTTAAATTTTTTATTTTTACTTAGTTTTTTATTTACAATCTATCTATATATCTAAGGGTAACTTACGACCGGTTTGCATGGAAAAGTAAAAAGTTTTTTTGAACTGATTTGCTGCATTTTCTGTTGACATCATATTATGGATTCCAAAGGAAGGATCCTTACTCTAACGTTGCAATTCCACTATAAAATACTCCTTTAATTTTCATATTTTTAAAGGAAGCCTTCCTATAACACATTATTTCATAATTTGCCATTCGGCCTGAAGATCTATATACAAACTGATACTAAAATAAACAATAATATGGGTTATTTTATAAGTGCCTCTTTAACCGTTGTTAACATTCTCTAATTTTGTATTGATTTTGGCTTAAAAATAAATGAAAACTTGTTCAAATGCTGGTTCTGTGGCAGATTTTCTTTGAAATACGTTCCATTCACATGTCAACGAATAATGTAAATGTAGCAGTGGCATCACCTGCTAAGATAGGACGAACTAAACAAGTGTATACCGTTTTTGTAACACCTTAGTCATCGAATTCCTTCGACCACCGCTTAAGAAATCCAAGCACACCCCTGCCTTTATTCACCAGGCACCAAATATGAACGAGAAAGTCAAGTTAAGCATCTAAGGATCGTCGAACAGAGTGATTTCTTCCAAAGAACAGCAGTTTCAGCAGTTTTTCTTCCTTGCTTCCGCTTAGAGCCATTTTATAATGAGAGATAGGTGGCTATTTAGCTTAAAAACAAAACTGTTAATTGAGGTGACTCTTTAGCCTGTACACAAACCAACAAAGTGACAAAGTGCGATATCGTAAAATCTCAGCAGAACCCGCATTTCGTTGTCGAAAATTCGCTTGCTACCCAAACTGGCGCCAAAATTCAAAAAAGATTGCAAAAAAATCTGGTTTTCCGTGACAATCCCACAGAGTTAACACCCCTCCTTAACCAATGCCGCAGCCTAATTAGCTTTCTGGCAAAATTTCCATGATCTTTGGCCAGAGCAAAACAAATTAGGGGCCTAAATCAAATTAGAGCTTGTGGAAAGCGTGTGACGAAGCAGCCAAGGTGTTAATTAACCGATGATCCAGACTATATTTAAATCCACAAGATGACGTACTGGCTACTACTAGAGTGGCAGCAAGTGAAAAGGCAAATAGTGAGCACAGGATGAATGGGGGGAAACAAGTGAGTTGTTAGTTTACGACCCGTTCCGGTCGAAGGAACGTGCCCCTTTCTCACCTTCTTGGGGCAACCGCCTGTGTATGATTCAGTGCATCACCCAATTAGCACCTCGACTGAGTCGGAAGTCGACGCCCAGCTTGGGAACATAACTTCATCAATTAGAAGGCAGGCCCTGCATTTCCCACTAATCCGGATGATTCAAAAAGGAATTCGGGGAAAAGACCATATTTGTAGGCATCAAGCATAAAGCTAGAAGCCAGACGCTGATAAGCATTTATATATTTTATATATTTTATATATTTCTATTTTGTTTTTCGCTCTCTGACATTTGGTGACGACGACGACGACGACGACGATGGCCCCGCTTATCGCCGGGCCATTTGTCTTATTGCGTTTCAAACCGGCTTCAAGCCAAAAAACTAATTAAATGAAATTTATTGAACAAATATCATGGGCGAAACCGAAAATCACTCCATGCTCTTGTCTAAAAATACCAGAAAACCGATGAAGAAACGAAACAAACTCGAGCCAGGGGGTGTTGACGGGCCAATTTTGGCTAAAGAGCTTAGTTTGACAATTGTTTATAATAGAAAAAACGCCAACCGGTTGGCCATTGACACGGCTTCAAGACGGGTCTTT
>JAEIIG010032964.1:0-38476 GCA_018904695.1 Drosophila parvula | reverse complement strand
GATCCGAACTTGCTACTGATCACGTGCGGCAAGCAGGCAGGGAGGCAGGTAGGCGGGGTTTCTCTTGTTCCGTTCCAGTCGAGCGTGGCTCATTACCATTACCATTAGCTTTGTTTTTCCCCCTTCTTTTTTTGTATTATTTTTTAAACAAGAACCCACACGGCCTTCGAATTCCCCTGCTCAAGCATGAAAGCCAAGCTCAAGTGCCAGTTGACAATTTTCCAAGCATGCCATGGCAGACATGCGTCACCGAGCGCCTCAGCTCAAGCTCAGCTTGGTGAATTTGCATAAGTTTAAGCTGAGGCTGTTAGAGGGCCATAATGAGCGCCACAAAATTGGTTCCGATGCTGATCCGATCTCCCAGCTTTACGAGTCTCCCCCCCAGCCGCCGCCTTAATGGTGTCTTCCGTGTTCCAGTTTTGTTCCTCATCCTGAGTTCGAGATTAAGATCTCATATCGGATCAGTGTCTTCTTTTTGATTAGTAAGTGCGTCATGGAAAAAGTTTAATTAATACCTAATGCCAAGTACAAACAAATACGCTCAGAGTGACGCATATTATACACTATATTATGGTTACCCCTGGGAAGAGTCGGAGATCGAGGAGCGTTAATTACCTGACCAGCTGGCTGCTCTCCAAAAAACTGCATCAGTTTTGGCTCCCAAAAACACACTACGCCGCGATATCGGCAACACTTAGCAAGGCGAAACCCGTTCGGCATACCGAATCGTCCGTATAAAAGTGATTTGTGGCGAAAAATTCTGAACAGTTGAAGCGCACGCTCAGCGGCGACAGCATCGAGAATTATACAAAAGAAAAATAATATAATATATTATATTTTATATATAAATAAAAACGGTGATAACAATTAACAAATAACACCAACATTACGCGAGTGTGCACAATCCATAAAAACCGCAAATTTCGATTAGTGTCAAGTGTGCCTGAACCAGATTGCAAAACAGGACTACTTTCAGCTTATAATTTAAATTAATTAATTTAACGGGGCATCCAGGCAAAAGATGTTTGCATACACTTGGCAAGTAAGTAGCTCCGCAGCCAGCCGTATTGAAATTTTCAAAATTTATGGCCAACAAAGAAACGTGTTTCGGCCATTAACATTTCCGAAATCGAAATCGAAACAAAAAATTCACCAAAAATTAAAGCTGCAAAAAAACAAAAAAAAAACAAAAGCTAACGGCGTACTCTGATTATTTTCGCCGCCATAGCAAGGCCAAACGCATTATCGAATCAAGTTATATATAATTTTTGGTTCGTTATTCTATTTCTATTCCTACCAAGTTGATCTTGTGATCTTCATGAGGAAGTGTCATCATAAAAAAACAAAAAAAAAGAAGTGTCTCACTTTATGGCCCCGTCTTTTAACCTCTTCGATTGGCTGCCGATCCTGTTGGGAAGCCTTGATTTCGTTTACAAACCCTGAAACACTTATGACCCTGAACCACAAAGCCCGACAACAACCGGTTACACGGTCGCAATCTCTGCGGACTCAATCTCAATCTTAAACTCTATCTCAAGCTCAATCTCTATCTCAATCTTGATCCTCTCCTTTTTGAACCGCTGCGGCTGATTGAAATTAATTTGTTTTGTTTTTGTCTGCGGTTAAGGTTTTACATAATTCACAAAAACAACAAAAAATAAAAAGCCAACCTTAATAAGTGGCAAATGTGAATCATCTATCTTGAGGCGGCTTCCAGGAATATACATAGATTGATAGTTAGAAAGGCATATATTAGCATATATCTAAAGCATATATATAGCATATATATAGCATATATTATCGGTGATTTAGAGAGTGCATCCGGTTGGATGGCATATCGCAGAACTGGCGCCTAGAGATCAGCTGGATTCTTTGCGGATCATGCTCGATGACGCCTACCAAATTCGAGACGTGCTCATGAATATTTTACGTGCGACTATAAATTAGATTTGATTGCGGTTATATCATTGACTTGGCTCCATCTACCCGCCCCTTCCCCCTCTCTTGGTTAATTTAAATTAATTATTGTATGCTAATTCGACCCAGCATAAGCGCTAAGAGCAGACAGGTTCTGGTTCTGGGCACCGCTTGGTTCTGCCACTGGCCTCCAGCCGCTATTCACACCTTATCCACTGTCTGACTCTCTGACTGTTTCCTTTTTCTTTTCTTTTATTTTTTAACATTTTCTTTATTTCCCTTATTTGCAGTTGAGTTCTGTGATCCTGCTGGTCCTGACAGCATTGGCCATGGCAGCACCCCAGCCTCAGCTACAACAGGAATATCATCAGACCCTGCTGGACATTGAGACACCGAACCAGTTTAGCTACAATTCACCGCTATCACAGCCGGATAGTTTGAGATCCAAGCCATACTTTGATTTCCTCAGCACACTCTATGCCCACGATTCGGCCAAGACGAGTCTGTTCCGGGATCGTCCGCGTCGGGAGGTAGCCAAGGTACTGGATCGACCGCGTCGGGCCATCGTCTTCCGGCCGCTGTTCGTGTACAAGCAGCAGGAGATTCGTAAGCAGGAGATCAAGGATAGGAATGCCCAGAGGCGTCACGACTTGAATGCTTTGTATCGTGTGTAGTCCTGCCACCGAATGTGTCCAGCCAACCCGGGATGTTGGCCATCTACAGGGTCCTTCTAGCACTTAGCCTTACACACTGTGTCCTAGCCTTAAGTAATGCACTGCAGCACGAGATGACGAGAGAGCACTCATCGCTATATTATATATAATATTATATATACATATATATATATACACACCATTTCGCACCGCCTCACCACCACCCACATCCTCGTAGAATTAAGTCCAAATATTTTTGTTATGCAATTTGTTATCGCGACGTTTGATTAAAGCTAACAAAACTGATTTTGATACGAGTCAGTGGTTTATATTCAGGGGCATGGGGGGATTTGTATAAGCTGTTATCGCCGTTATTGAATAAATAAGTAAAAAAGTCTCATGTGACTCGATTGAGATCTAATTCTATTATAGCCAAGCTTCAAAGGTTATGTGTGCTTTATGTTTCAGGTTTGCACTTTCCCAATTTAAGCTAAAAATTCGAATTTAAACAAGAACACCCCAAGAAGCCAAGGAGCAAGTGCATTCCTTTCTCATTCCCCCCACACAATATTCTCAATCCAATCCGTGTACAGATGCACCTTGGTATAAACACTGGGCAGGCCCTCAATGCCGCACACCAAACCGTACGATGTGATGCCAATCACTTGCTTGAGGCACGAGTATATCGGATGCTGTACAAAGACGGGTCCTCCAGAATCCCCATAGCAGGTATCACCATTGCCACTCCTAGATCCCGCACAGAGTTGGGTACGTATATCGATCTTGTGACTCAATCGTTCACTGCAGAGCTGTTCCTCGAACCGATCCAGGGTGACTTTAAGGAGATGCGAGGAGGATCTACCGCCCTCCGAAGTGGCACCCCAGCCGGCGGCCGTCACCTGGCTATGCTCATTTCCGCTGGCAGGTGGCAGGCAGGCGGGTGCCACAAACTCATTGAAAATCGCCGCCCTGTCCAGTTCCAGGAGAGCAATATCATTGAAGCGACTGCCAGTGTCATCATCTTCGCCATAACCAGGATGCACCACATAGTTGATCACCAGAAAATCCTGTGGCTGGGCATCGTCTGTGTTGGTATTAAAGTCCAGATCTCCCAGTCTCACCACATATTTGGGGCAGTCGTAATTTGGGTCCAGGCGCTGCGCCTTCGTCCTGAAAAAAGCCACAAAATTCATGTAAGGGTATTGTTTAAAAACTTATATTTAATTTATAAATAAGTCAAGCAAGATAAGCTTTGTGTTCTCTTAAAAACCTTTTCAAAACTGGCTACAAATACATTTATAAAAAGCAATTAAATTGAATGGAAATTTTGGACTTTTTTAATATCAGCAAAATACGATTTCAAGAAAAATCATGTTTAAAACATTTTGCTTTTCTGATTGCTTTTGTCTGTCGAAGATTAAATAATTGATGGTCTTAAAACAACAGAGTTTTATTCGCCAATCAAATGCAAAATAAAAGAAATTAAATATATGATATTGCCAACTTTTAACTTAATAAAAAGCTAACCAATGTTACACACAGAATAAAATCAACAGCTAGCTAGTATTTTGAATCAATTAAATAGTAATTATATTCCAATTTAATCAGTGTTCTCTTAGTATCTTTGGGGGGGCTCTAAGATCTTACTCACTCGCTGGTCTCCAGGCAATGGGCGGCGGTTAGCACGAACTTGGGATGGATGAGGCTGCCACCGCAGTCCCAGTGGGTGTGGGTGGAATTTCTCTTACGCTGCCCCAGCAGCGCCATGAAGGGGAATTCACGTCCAACGGCCTTGGCGCCACCCACAATAAAAGGCGTGGAACGACAGGAAGTTCTTATCTCATTATAGCGGCGACATTCTGGGTTCGGGCAAAGATTTATTATAATATTATAATTAATTTATGTATATATAATTCGAAAAACTTATTTAACTTATTTGCCGTGTAACTGACCCTTCTCGAATTTCCTGAGCCTGTCGCTGGCGGAGAATGGCTGTGCCTGGCTTTGCATATTAAGCGGCAGTGGACAGCAAACAATGTCGTTGAACTTGTCGCAATATTTCACATAAGATTCGATTGAACCCAGATTATGAAATATCGTCGGGCAGTCGCTTAACTCCTTGCACTCCCCGGTTCCATTGTCGCATTGTTCCGATACAGGATTGCCGAGGATTCCTACCAAAAGCAAGAGAGTTCCAAGTAGCGCTTGCATTTTGGCTAGTGACGAGCTTCGAACTGAGGAAAAGTCCACTTCCGAGACGAGCTTGAGCTTGACTGATAAGAGTGGTATTTTTTTGGGTTATTTATGCATATCTAAATAATAATTTTAAAAGGATTTTGGCATTACCGACATGCTTGGAGATTGTTCCTTGCTACGAACTTTTGAAATTGACCTTTAATTATATTATTAAATTGAATTTAACAGCTGAAAATTAAAGTGTGACCATTTCTACCTAAGTGTGTCAAATGAAAATAGTGTTTTTACACAGAGGCGCATCTGCATCATTTCGGCCTCTGTTTAAACAGCCGCATTTGCCATGCAAATGTTTTTTATAGCTTAAATCAAGTATTATGATAATTTGATTATAAAATCTTTATCTGCACTATTGGATTTGACTATTGCGCGATTTGAAGTATTAGGCGATGTCCCTTTTTTGGTTTTTAGTATTTTTTTGTTTTGTCTCAGTATGTATTTTATTATTTGTATTATTTTTATTTATTTTATAGTATTTTTATTCCCGGCCCTCTTTGCATTTGCAATATACAGTGTCTACACCAAAATAGCGTAGCAAAATATAATAAATAATTCAGTAAATCAATATTGTTGATACAATTAATATTAAAAATTCATTACATTTTATTTAAATAGGAGGTGTGTAAAATAGTAATGGTTGAACATACCAAAATATCGTTTGAGTTACCATGTCAAAAGTTAGTATTTTTTGCCTGCGGTTTATTTTAGCAGTGATGGCTTGGGCATACTGATTTAAATACTCTTTCCGTTTTGTGCACGAACCAAAAAAGATGGCCGATGTAAATATTTTTCAGAAATCCAATTAAATATTTGGCATCCGTGCGGAAATCAGCCGAAATACATTGCGAAATGAGTTCGTCGGTGTTTCATGCACATTGGCAGATATTATTTTGGAGTTCTTCAGAACAAATTTACCGGAAAATGGCACCAATACTGACTCTGTTATTATTTTCTTATGATTTTCGCGAAACAGCAAGTCGATGAAAGTCTGAAGAAGAAGCGTACCTTCAAGAAGTTCACCTACCGCGGTGTTGACTTGGACCAGCTTCTGGACATGCCCAAGTGAGTTGGATTTTTGGAAATATCACAAAAAGGCGGCGTTCTAATCGACGTTCTTCTTTCCCGGCAGCAACCAGCTGGTGGAGCTGATGCACAGCCGCGCCCGCAGGCGTTTCTCCCGCGGCCTGAAGCGCAAGCCAATGGCTCTGATCAAGAAGCTGCGCAAGGCCAAGAAGGAGGCGCCACCAAATGAGAAGCCCGAGATTGTCAAGACCCACCTGAGGAACATGATCATCGTCCCCGAGATGACCGGCTCCATCATTGGCGTCTACAACGGCAAGGACTTTGGCCAGGTGAGGAATACCTTTTGAGCAGCTTTCGTGACCTGATTTAGGGTTAAAAAGTGCGCTTTTATTTTGAAAAAGATTGAGACAAAATAGAACAATAGGATGTTAGCCGGTTGGACCATGAAAATAATGTTTGAAGAGGAAAATAACCCATCTGGTTCCTTATAACTTGTGACTGATATGTCGGGATTGAATAACTATTCAAAGAAGTCACTATTAATCACAAAATGTTCAGTAATTATCATATAAGTCGGTAGATATTCTCAAAAATTGTGACAAAAGTGAGTTAAAGGTAAATCTTCATTGAATTATGAATAAAACTTCGAGTTTGTGAGGTCTAAAGGTTCCGCGATACATGTATCAAGCAATTTATGTTAATTAGGTTGCATAGTTTAGTTATTTCTGCCCCCAAAGGTCACGAACACTTTCCTTTTATTAGCCATAGTTACACCCAATATCTTATTTTTTTTTTTCTTAATTCACAGGTTGAGGTCAAGCCCGAGATGATCGGCCACTATCTGGGAGAGTTCGCTCTGACCTACAAGCCCGTTAAGCACGGTCGTCCCGGTATCGGTGCCACTCACAGCTCCCGTTTTATTCCTCTGAAGTGAGCGCTGCTCATCTTTATTTTGGGATGTTGATGCGTAATAAATGAAACGTACTTTTAATAAGAATTATGTTGCGTTTCCATATATGTCCATCTTACCCGCCCTCAACAAGTAAAGGAGTGGATAAAACTTAAGAAATGTACGTTATCTATTTATTGGAACTTGTAAATCAGTAGTGGCTGTGCGAACCCCGAAATGGGAGCTATCTGCGCTGG
Source organism: Drosophila parvula (assembly GCA_018904695.1). Classification (NCBI taxonomy): domain Eukaryota; kingdom Metazoa; phylum Arthropoda; class Insecta; order Diptera; family Drosophilidae; genus Drosophila; species Drosophila parvula. The sequence goes on along the minus strand of JAEIIG010032964.1, from coordinate 31,484 downwards.
CGGCGAGCGATATTGTGGCTGCTGCTGCTGCTGTTGCGGTCGTAGGCCGTGTCTTTCATACTTGGGGCAATCCGGGAACTCCTGCTCGTCGTCATCTGGCTGACATCGGCCGATCCGTAGGCGCTGTCTTTAACTTGAGAAGCATACGGGAGATTAGCATAGCTCGAGGCCCGGGCATCGCAAAGCTCTGAAAGTGCGGCAAGGGATTAGTAAACTAGCCGGCGGTTGTCATCGCCTAAAGAAGGAGTTGTCTTTTGGGGTAAGGCCCGTGGATGTCTGGAGGTGTTGGCTCAGCTGCTGTAGGCTGTGGCTCTGGCCCATGTTAAAAGCGCCCAAAGCGGGATAAGCGGCGGTTACGATTGAGGACTTGAGGATGCTCCGGCTGGAGTTGCGGGTGCCCACTCCGATTGAGTTCTTGGCGGCGGGAGAGGTGTTCACATCGAAGGTGGTTAGCATGGGATTGCTGCTCAGCGAGCGCTGGTTCAGTCGAGGATCAGCCTCACCTAGACGATTCAGCTCCGTCTCCATGGATGTGTACATGGTCATGTTGCTGGCCAGCATATCCTGCCGTGAGCCCAACGTTAGCAGGCTATCGGCATTGTTCATAGTGGAGGTCGTGGTGCTGTAGTTGGAGGAGGGACTGGCGGACTTGGAATACGAATTGGCCACTTGACCCATTTCGCTGGGACCCTGCTGCAAGGCCCCCGTACGTGGATCGAAGTGCTTCTGGGTGGCATCCTTAAGGGTGCCCTTGATCCCTTTGCTGCTTTCCGGTGGGCTGACCGGCTTGCGCAGTGACGAAATGTGACCGGGCAGTGGCTCCCGGGAAACGGACGACGATGGAGAGGCGGAATTGGTCTCCTCGTTCTCCTCCTGCAAATAAAGGTCGTGGAATAAGTTTATGAGAAAGTCAAGCTAAGGTTTTAAAGAAACACATTTTGTTTTGCTATCTAGTGAGTATCTTCCGAAGAGAATTTTTGTGTTAATCAGAAAAACAATGCTTTTGTTTTTTAAAGACAATTAAAAAAACTTGGCAAGTTGCCATTTAATTAAAATTAAAGGTTATTCCGCCACGTTTGTTCAAGATCAGATTATTTTAGCTGCTTTAAACTTAATCCGTTTTAAAATATGAGTAAGTAGATTACAAATTCGTAGTTTTCAATCAAGCATTACCTATATAGATGGAAATAAGTTTTCTCTAAAGAAGATACTAAATAAGATGCTAATTTTAGAATATAAAACATTTTTCTTCTCAATTAATGTGCCTTAATTACTATTATGGCTCTTCCTTTACTTTAAAAACTTTGAGAACTAACAAATAAGTACTCAGGTATTCTCCTATAACTATCAAATTGTTACTGGCAAATCTCACCTCATCCTCCTCTGTGATAATGGACGACTCGATCCAGTCTTTGATGCGATTCTTCTTCTGTTGGCGATCCACATTCGTCTCGATCCCGCAATCGGCCAGAGTGTACAACAATCGATTCTTCTCATCCGGACTGCTGTGGAAGGAGTACATGGAGGGACACAGCTCATCGGTCTCATATTCGGCCATCTCCTTTTGCGCTGTTTTGGCCAGCCAGCGATCGTCCATAAACTTGGTCACATCGGCCAGACTCTTCGGACGGTTGGAGATTCTGGCAAAGAAGCGCTTGAACATGCGCTGGGCATTCGAAGTGAGCAGCTTAAAGAGTCGAGGAGTTCGCCGCAGGGGCATCATCATGAGACCACCCTGCCAGGCCAAATATCGCACATAGCGTGGATCATCGGATGCTGCCTTCTGCCAGGGCAAACAGCCGGTTAAACAAACAAAGATCACGATGCCAAACTGCCAGACATCGTGGCTGGGATCGGCTCTGCAAGAAATAGTATAATTACTCATTTGGAACCTGAGAACCTGGTTTAGAAGCTCCACACTCACTTGTAACTGCCCTCGGGCTTGATTTCTAATACTTCAGGCGGACTGTAGGGCAGCCACTCGTTCCGCCGCTCCACAGTGGAGCCTGTGGGAAAGGATTCGCCGAAATCGCATAACTTGATGCGCTGAAAGTCCGAGCGATAGATAAGGACGTTGTCCAACTTAATATCCCGATGGACTATGTCTCTGCCGGGGAAGGGATAATATATATATTTGTATAATCGATTTAATTTCTATATAAACTCACTTTGAATGCATGTAGTCTATGGCCGAGGCCAATTGTTTGGCCACACGCTTACTGTAAACTTCGCCCACGCCCGAATCGGTCACGTTCGATGTGAGATCCCCTTAAATCAAGGAATTCGCTCATAAAATTTGTAATTTCTTTATATATATATTTATAGGGGAGGGAAACCCACCTAGTGGCGCATATTCCTGGGTGAAAACGTAGAAACCCGCCGTCTCAAAGGCCACATCGTAGGTGGTCACTATGTGTCGGTGCACACCCAAATGGAGTCCATAGTGGAATTCCCGATAAAAGTCTCGTAGGGTCACATATGGTTTGGGTACGGCTTTAAGGACCATTTCCGTCTGTGATCCCCGATGCTCGACCAGCAAGATCTTCCCGAACCATCCCTCGCCAACGATCTGAATAATATCAAACTCGTCCACAAGCTGGATCTATATATAGGATGACATATTAAAATAGCTGTGATTGCTACCAAAAACCTACCACCACATCAATATTTTCGATTTGGTTTGTGATGAAACATTTCTTTTGGGCAACCTGTCGTTATTAATTAGTTAGCCAATAATTCCTACCCAACTAAGTTGGATAGAAACAAGCCATTTTTGTTCCCATTTAGATTTGAATTTTATGAAATTTCTCCCGAACTGTAGCACCTTATGTAGAGAGACTGTGAAATATATTCTAAATTCAGCTCCGGATTAATAATAGTTCCTGTTCATAATGGGCTTCCTGTACCGGCAAAAAATCAAAGAGCAGAGCTTTGTGTGAAATGGCGCGCCTCGTTTAAGACCCACCTCAACTATATCGGAACAATTAAATATAAATATACAAATGTACAGAGAGATATATAGAGAGGCAGAAAGAGAGACGTGTATATATAGTGGCGGCGTTACCTAGACCTATTAAACATTACTGTATTCGAGACCGAGACAACGATGCCCATTGCTGTTTGTGTTTTAATGATCAGAAATCTAATCGTTAACATGGCATTTTTCCCGATGTGTTGTAGACGATTTCCCGGGGAAGAGTTTATTGGCAATCTGCCCATCATAACGTTCAAGACGCGACTGGGCCAAGTCGAACGCTTAATACCTTTCAATAGCTATTTGTTTATTTATCATAAAACTATATTTTGGGACAAATCTATTCAAATTGGATAAATCCAGACAAAGGCAGATGATGGATTTACTTACCTTTTCCAATTCAAACTCTCGGATCTTGTGAATGTGTCCACGTGGTTTCTTCGACATTTTGAACGTTTTGCAAATGTTCTTGTTACCCTCAGTAATGGTTTTTTGGCTTGCCGCCTCTCAGTTCATGTCACTTGATTCACTTTCAATTCTGCGGAGCTTTGTCCATGAGCAGGCCAATCAAATAATTGAAACAGTTTATGTACGCGAATGTATCTACCAGATTGTATCTACATATTTACACTTTTTTGTATACAAGACGGGCGTTGTAAATATTTATAGCGACAGCAGCAGCAGCAACAGCAACAGCAGCAGCACCAAAGAAAAACATTTCTATATCTGTTGGATTCCTTTATACCCGCTAGTAGTATCTTTATTCATGTGCTTTGTGTCTTTTGTTGGTGTTTCTGTTGCTGCTGTTTCTGCACGCAGCTAAAGTAAATTAAGAGATGAATTCCCGAAATTGATCGGGCGCCGTTTTCGCTTCCTGGTAAACGGACATGGACCTATTATTGTTGCACAAATCTACATAGTGGAAATTCACCCAAAAACAAAATACGCTTAATCCGTAGAACAGCGCGTGCACGTATAAATAATACATACATACGAGTATGTTCGAGACGGAAGAATTCGAAAGAATCGTTTCGCCAGACGGCAATAAGTTTTTAGAACCAGGCCGAAACAATTCTTCTCGTCACTCTCCCCGGCTTCTGTTTTTGTTGTTTGTTTTCTCTTTTCGCTTTATGCATAATATCAACAGCTAAATTAAAAATAATGCCCGCGCCTGCCTCTTATATAAAAACCTTTTGCCAAAATTGTGCTGATTTTTTTCCGCTATCGGTCGGAATGAATTCGCATCGATTTTATCCAGCGGAACGCACTTTATCCACACGCATTTCTACTACACGCACTGCCGCAATTTTGTCAAGTGAGCTGGCCACATATGTAGGTACATATATATATGTACATATGTGGGTGTATGTATTAATACAGCTGCACCGTGCAATTATAAACGCGAACTGCCCTGCTATAACGCATCCGATGCTCACGAGTGCCCGTTGCCAACTGCTCTCGCTCTTGGGATTTAAAAAAAGATATTCCCGAGTACTGCACGCGAGCGTTTTCGAAAATGTTTTCGAAATATGTTTGGGGCCGATACTGAACGAGAGCGAAAGAGTGAGCGTTGCACAAGAATATAGCCAAAATAGAGTAGGGCTAAGAGTTTAACCAATGATTCTTCACACTGATTAACCATTTTGGAGTGCTCGCTTTCATAAAACCCGAAAACGTTCTCTAAATTTATAATATTTCTTTTATTCTCTTAGATCAATTTTTAATTAACCGAATTGTTGAATATTTAGCCATCAAAATAATTTAAAAAATACTTATAATAGGATTAGATTTAAGTACTATTTAATTTCAATTTATTCTTCCATAAATCGCGTAATATTTCGATTTAATTTAATTCCCAAAACATTAAGTTCTCGCCATTTAACAGGTTAACATGTTAACAGGCCGCTGTTAAAGGCCTCTCCTCAACAGCAGCAGCCTCCTCAGTTAACAGCGCACACACACTGTTAATCTGTGCACCAATACAGCTCCGCAGCCATGTAGTACACAATAGCATCAAGTATACGCACCATTGTCATGGTATATGTAAGGCAACTCTAATTGGTCACTTCCGTTCCGGTTCCGACAACGTTTCCTTGGCGCATGCGACTTTCAGCCTTTCAGTTTGGGGACTTCAGCTCTAGAGGTTCAACTTCTCCGCCGCCGTTGCTGCTGCTGCTGTTGCTGCTGTTGCTGCTGCGCTTGACACACACACAAAACACTTTTCCGTCGCACATAAATGCTGTGGTGTGTGTGTGATAAGAGATGCAGCTTTTATAACCACTTGTCGCGGACTATAAAAGTGGCAACTGGCCAGCAGCCATTGGCAAACGCTCGCACGTCACCGAAGGCGCAACAGCTCCGTTTCGATACGATTTTGATTCTGATTCCGATTTAAATTTTCCATCGGCCCTCAACTTGAGAAAATTTCCAAAAAAACAAAAAACAAATCTATATCATTGCCAATGTATGTGAAGTGAATTTTCGGTCTGGATACTGTTTTGTGGAGCTACTCGCCTAGTTTTCTATATATTATACATTTCTCGACAGTCTCAAGGATTAATTAACAATGGATTGGTGCAACTGTAACATTTGAGCTTGATATTTTTCTAGGTAAGTCGTGAAATTATGTGAAATAATGAAAATCAATCGGAATTACTGGGTGTATGATTTAAAAATTACAAGAAAGAGATTGTGAAGTTAAGAATTAAGAACTAGAAGAGGTTTTGAAAGGAATTCGCAGTCCACATTTGACTGGCTGTGTGCATTTCTTTTCTGTTAAGAAAGACAAACATTCTTTATCGATTCTAAGTAGTTTTAAACTATCGGAAAACTATATAGTTATCTCTTAGTTTGAAAGGATTTTGGCTCATAAGGAATATTGTTGAATAAAAGTTTTTAAGTGTGAAATAATAACAAGCGACATTTTTAGTACTTTAAGTCATTATAAATACACCTACAAATAAAAAGCAGCTATAATTATTAAACTCAGCATTGTAAAATGGATTTCAATTAAAATGAAATAAAATGAAATGAATAAACTACACTTTAATCTTATATACATTAAATTACAGTTTATAAGACTATGTAGCTATGAAAAATTAATTTAAATAATGTGTTTCAATACATTTTCTATTTTCCATTCAATTTATACAATTTATTAAGAAACCTACACGTGCGTTTAATAAATTTGTACTTAAATGGTTAATGTTTGTGACAACATTCCATGTCTAAATCTAGTTTTTACTTTGTAACTCTCCCTAAAGGTCTCTGATTTGATCATTTCCAACTATAAATACAAGCTCTTCAACGCATCGAATCATAAATAAACTAAGTACTAAGTATACTTGCTTATAAATAAACCCCGAGTAGCGACTCAGTCCGTCGGGGGCACTTAAAGCACTCAATCTGCATTCCGCTTAATTGATCACAGCTCTCGGCAATTAAAGTCAGCGGGGAAGAATTAAGTAGATCAGATTAATTGTTTGACGTGTTTGTGGTTTCATTACACGCAAAGATATATGCACATAATATACAAATATATATATATATATATATATGCTTGTTCTGCGTGGTGTGAATGGGTTGGTCAAGTGTTTGCTGGCCAGTGTGTTTGGACATGCCACCTGTCGTATGCGTAATGTGCCAACGAGCTCTTCAAGGGCTGGGTGAGCACATGTCGTTGCCAAACAGGTTTCAAGTGCCTCTGGACACACACAATCATTGAGCTCCATGGATTTACTGAAGAGCAGAAGGATTTGGGGTTGGGGGATTGGGGATTGAGAGCTGATATTTTGGGGGGATATACTCGTATGTATACTGCAAGAGCTAACTGACCCATTTGAAGTGCGCTCCGATTTCACACAGATTTCAAAGTGCGGCGGCGGGAAGTTTAGCGTGGTCGAAACATCGACACGTTTTGGGTCAAGGACACGACGGGTTATATAGTCGCAGATGTCACCAACGGGACAGGTATCCAAATCAAAGACGCCCACGCCACACGATAACGATAACAATAGTATCAGCGACGAGCGGGAAACATGGAGCGGCAAAGTGGATTTTTTATTATCGGTTATTGGATTCGCCGTCGATTTAGCAAACGTCTGGAGATTTCCCTATTTGTGCTACAAAAATGGAGGTGGTAAGTAAAAATAGTAGTTATTTATTATATAGATTGATTAACCTATGTAGGACATGCATTTACTGTTCGATATTTTATAGAATCTCATAGAAATCGATATCATTTTATTTTCAAATCGATTTTTATTTTAAAATTGTTTTCAATTTAAAGCTAAATACTTTATTTATTGTTTTAAATTACGAAAACATATCACTATGGTTTTCAAATCTTTTAAAAATAACATGGGATCTGAAATTCTGCGATTTCTACTAAAGTTTAAAGATAAATGTTCTTAATTTTATTATTCTTTCCCCACCAAATACTGCACCAATTCTTATGTTATTTTTCTCTGTGTGAACTGGCCAATTAGGGGACAAAGACATTTCGTGATTCGCTCTGGCTGAGTGAAAATAATTTATATGGCTTTACACATCATTGGTCTCGCCACGGAACCCGTCGCTTTCCGCTTTCCGCTCTTCGCATTTCGCCACTCCGCCATTTCCCTTTCGGCCTTGTTAACACTTTGTCAAAGTGGTGCCAAGTGCTCTGTAGATGGGGGAAGGCGGAGTCGCATCCTTTGTGACATTGCTGGCAAGGAGAGGGGAAAGGACACACTCGACACACTCGAACACTTACTACGCTTCCTGATCCTCGCCGTCGACGCTATCATTCAAAACAATTCCAAAAGTTAAGTGCTTCTGTATGACAACTAAATCTGGCAGTCATAATCGCATTTGGCCTGCTTACTCTTTACCCTCTCGTAGCACTCGTTTTCACCCCATTCCTGGGCAATATGTCAGCCCTGCTGATGTGGAGTTCATAGCCGTGCTCTTTAGGCTTTTGTTGCCGCACAGCAGCACTTTCCCCGTCGCATTGTGGGAAATTCATGTGCGAAACATGTCTTCACCCCATTTTCCCCTGATGGCGGCACTTTCCCGCTGATGCCTTCTGAATGGATTGTGCCAGACCGCAGCTCCTTCGATATATAGTTATTACTATTTTATGATATAATATATATATATTTTTTTTGTGGCTCCCTCAAAGCTTCTACGGTTGGTGCCTGATGCCTTTAAAATCATAATAATAAATTGTTATATTTATACGCTTCATTGCGTTCAATCAGTGGCTCCGGCTAGGGCTTAAGTTCCACTTTATGTCCGTTGCCAGGGACCACCACCAACTCGCTCAGGTTGCGATTATTGCCACAGCTTAGTTGGTATTATTATTTATTCTCTTTCCCCATTTTTCCTGCTTCACAACTCAAGCGCTGTCCTGGCAGCAACAGGCTGCGCCAGCCACAATGTCCTGGATTAGGTCGGAAAACCAAAGTAGAGGAGGCACTTGCTCAGGCACCTTCAGGCTTAGATCGCGCATCATCGTACATCATGCATACTTACCAAGTTAAATATGCATTTTGTCTTGCGGAATTTTGCCTCTACAGAATAGTGGCATCTTTCTGCCCCTTAAGGGCTTTAACATCACTTTGGAAGTGTGTTAAACCACATAAAATGTTTAAAGGCATCTTATTACAACCAATCTGCTAGTTAGACACCATTATCACTAACCGATGGACATACATAAATTCCCTCAGTTTTGACCAACTGATGGCGTGAAAATTGAATTAATGGCACACATTTTCCATGGTGTCCGTGACGACGGGGGAAATGCACTTGAAGCAACGGAAATTAAGGCTTCAACAGCAGTGCCGGGGAACGTCATAGATTGGCTTGACTTTATTTTAGACGTTTTTTGTTTTACATTTCCATACCATAATTGACACGACAGAAGGAAAAGCCTTCGAGGCTGGCAGATCCTTTGTAGCTACACAGCACCCATGCATATATATATATATATATATATATATATATATGTAGAGTGACTGGTTGGGTATATAATGTCCGTAGACGACTTTGTCGGCCACTTTGCCTGCTAATAGACATAATCAAATCATAAAAACATCATCCCCTGTCACTCAACAAAGTATCGATGGCACTCTACCAATTGTCGGGCCCAAAAGGGGGGGAATGGGGGATTTTACCCAGGGGGGAGGTGGGCATTTCCGGAGGTGACGGAGATGACTGCAAGAGACAGGCGTCCTTCCTCTTCAGCTCTTCGTTCTCTGTCTCTCATCTCCCCATCTAGCAGCACCCTGGGCTGGCATGGCAGGCTGCTGTTAATGTTTTTAAAATGTCCTTAGAGTGGCACTTGTAAAACAATTTGATTTTGTATACCATCGAACATACATAAAAGTATGGCGTATGGTGTCTATATATTAAATATGTGTGTAATTATGTTTGACGACAACAACGAAGCGAACAATGCAGAGGCTGTGACACGGGTCATTCCCCAAGTGAGGCGGTTATGCAATCATTATCGTTAAAAAAGATATTGATTGTGCCGAAAGCTAAAAGGCAGGCAAGGTGAAAGTTGGGTAAATAAAAAAAGGTGAAGAAAATGGTATAGGGGGTGCCACAAATACATATAGGAAAGATGGAAGCTTTTGATTTTGAAATAAACTAAATGTTGGCTTACTTTTAGACAGCAGAAAAAGGGGTATACGATTTAACTTTTGTTAAAAAAAGGATGTTTTTTCTTTTAAAAGATAATGACCCATTAAATAACTTTAAAGAATACCGATAAGTCTATAATATTGACTCAATTTCAGGCGCATTTCTTGTGCCCTACGGCATTATGTTGGTGGTCGGAGGCATACCTCTATTCTACATGGAACTGGCCCTTGGCCAGCACAATCGTAAAGGAGCCATTACCTGTTGGGGTCGCTTAGTGCCACTCTTCAAAGGTAAGGGTAGTTCTTATTATACAGATAACATTATAAATCAGCTTTATATATATATATTTAATCAGGTATTGGCTATGCTGTGGTGCTGATTGCCTTCTATGTGGACTTTTACTATAATGTGATTATTGCCTGGTCGTTGCGCTTCTTTTTTGCATCCTTCACTAGCTCATTACCTTGGACGTCGTGCAATAATATCTGGAATACACCCAATTGTAGACCGGTAAGTGGTTAATTCTGGTATTTATTATATTATTTAGTAACCTGTTTTTGAATTTGTTAATCTTCTCTAGTTTGAGAGCCAGAATGCCACACGAGTGGCAGCGATAGGCAATTATAGTGACTATTATAGTCTGGGCAATCAGAGTCTGCTCTATAATGAGTCTTATATAAATGCGAGCGTGGAGGCACCTGCTGGAGGTCACATGGAGGGCTTTCAATCAGCTGCCTCCGAGTATTTTAAGTGAGTGAAATCTCTAGTTATAATTACAGTGTATTTTATATATTTTTCCCACCCTTCTGTAGCCGTTACATTCTCGAGCTGAACCACAGCGAGGGTATTCACGATTTGGGTGCCATCAAATGGGACATGGCGTTGTGCCTACTGATTGTCTATTTAATCTGTTATTTCTCCCTGTGGAAGGGTATCAGTACTTCCGGCAAAGTGGTTTGGTTCACAGCTCTCTTCCCCTATGTGGTGCTACTAATTCTACTGATCAGGGGTCTCACCTTGCCTGGCTCGTTCCTGGGCATACAGTATTATCTCACGCCCAACTTCAATGCCATCTACAAGGCTGAGGTGTGGGTGGATGCAGCCACCCAGGTGTTCTTCTCCCTGGGTCCCGGATTTGGTGTCCTACTAGCCTATGCATCCTACAACAAGTACCACAATAATGTGTACAAGTAAGTGGGATTTATTGGGGGAGATCTAGCTGAGATTATTTATTATTTTTTGTATTATTTCTCGATAGAGATGCCTTGCTTACCAGTTTCATCAATTCGGCGACCAGTTTCATAGCAGGATTTGTGATATTCTCAGTGCTGGGCTATATGGCACACACGTTGGGCGTGAGAATCGAGGATGTGGCCACCGAAGGTCCTGGCTTGGTATTTGTGGTATATCCAGCAGCCATTGCCACCATGCCGGCCAGTACTTTCTGGGCCCTGATATTCTTTATGATGCTGCTCACTCTGGGTCTGGATAGTTCGGTAAGTTTTTACTATATTTATTTACAAGGAAATCATAGGGCTAAATCAACTTAATTCCTTGCAGTTTGGAGGCTCGGAGGCCATCATCACCGCCCTGAGCGATGAGTTCCCAAAGATACGAAAGAACCGAGAGCTATTTGTCGCCGGTCTGTTTTCCCTGTACTTTGTGGTTGGATTGGCCAGTTGCACTCAGGGTGGATTCTACTTCTTCCATTTGCTGGACCGCTATGCCGCCGGCTACTCCATCCTGGTGGCCGTGTTCTTTGAGGCCATTGCCGTATCCTGGATCTATGGAACGAATCGTTTCAGCGAGGATATAAGGGATATGATTGGTTTCCCGCCGGGAAGATACTGGCAGGTGTGCTGGCGCTTTGTGGCCCCCATCTTTCTTCTCTTCATCACGGTCTATGGCTTGATTGGTTATGAACCGTTGACATATGCAGATTATGTGTATCCTAGTTGGGCCAATGCGCTGGGCTGGTGTATAGCCGGTTCGTCGGTGGTAATGATTCCGGCAGTGGCCATTTTTAAGCTGCTGTCCACACCGGGAAGTCTGCGACAGAGGTTGACCACATTGACAACACCGTGGCGTGATCAGCAGTCGATGCAAATGGTACTGAATGGAGTCACCACAGAGGTGACCGTGGTGCGATTGACCGATATGGAAACCGCCAAGGATCCCGTCGATGTCTGAGCTCGACCCATTGCACGTTTTCAAATTTACTACGTTTAGATTTGGAAATTTACCAACAACTCACGTTCACGTACTTGTGGCATTGCGCGAAAGCGGAGAGTGTTAGTGTTTTTTTTTTGAGTTTTTGACATTAGGAAAGCCGGGTCCCGGTGGATCGGCTTATTTCGCAAACAACGTACTTAGGTTTCGGCACCGGCAGAGGAAAACCAAAGAGACGAAGAACAGCGTCAAGCCATAAGTCCTAAGTTAAGATTAGCTTGTAGTTTGTATGGTTAATGCCAGTTATATAGCATACGCATATATACTAATATATAATATATACAATGCTGTGTAGATAATACCAAAAAAAATGCAATAGAAAGGAAACCCGTTGTCGTTTCATCGTTTCAACCACCCGAAATATCCTCCAAAAGAATGTTTGCATGTGCCAATGGAATTAATGACACGATCTTAGCTCAAATTGGATACAAAAAAATTGGGCATAGAATCTGTATATAAACAAAAATCAATGATGTAAAAGCTTTAAAAAAACACGTTATAGGATATGTCTTACGGAACTGAAGCATAGCAAGCTGCCACAGTTGTACACACCCAAAATTCCCTCAGACAGCCATGAGGGAATTTTGACATATGCAAAGAGGTTTGTTCTAGTTCTTATTTATCACCCGTCCAGCCAACTACAATTGATTGTTTAAAGCAGCCATTTTAGGCAATCAATTGGAAGTTAAGAAACATTCCCAATTCAGAGATTGATTATGTATATAGATTTATGATATTTTGTAATTATTTTAAGAGTTTCTTTCACACTGAAGCAGAACTAACAGCCATGAGTTCTGTTTCAATTTGTTGAAATAAATTATTATACTTTGAGTTACTGAAAACAAAGGTTGTTTACTTGGGGAGAAAGGATTTGGTTAATTGGGAGCTTGTAGATCTGTTAAAAACAAAACCTCTCTCGTTCGCTACTATGGGTTGTCTTGCTCTCTTAAGGGAGGCGTTACAAAAGAGAGCCGAACTGAGACTGGAGAACCCTTAAATAAACTTAATAATAGCAACAGTTTCTTGATTAGATATTTCGGTTTTTATTCCAATTTGTATGCTTTGGTTTTCTTGTACAATATTTTCAATTATTAACGTATAAAAAGTATAGAGGAAATCGTAACAAAAGCAACTCATATGTTTTCAATTTCGATGACTTGTATCAAGTAGCGCATTTCCAGATAAATATTGATCTCTCTTTCTCTCTCTCTCACAGAATCGCAGCTTTTGGGTAAGTATTCAAAGTTGGGGGTACATATTACATATCGCATATATAGTATATATTTGGTATGACGCGTACTTCTTCGTACAGCACTATGTAAGCTTTTGCATTAAAAATATATGTATGTATGTATGTTATGTATGGTTAGTTCCGATGAGAGAGGTCTAACTCCCCGGTAATTGATACTCGTATAACATGTTTGCGGTGTATGCAGATTACGTATGTTGGTCGGGTTTTGGATTAAGGTTGCGATTAGGGTGCATCTAGGTTTGATTTCTTTGGTGTGAACATGGTATGCAAACTATTGCTAGATTATGGTATCCTTTCTGGTGCTATAAAGCGCTCGGATTCTAACCCAGTAGAGCTAAGCGTATGTACAGTAAATATTTTTGATTCTGATCCAATTTGCTTTGGTAATCGGGCTATACATATGTATATAGGTTCATAATTGTAGAGCAGAGATGCTCATAGAGAGCACACAAGGCTTTGGCAAGCTTCGTGCGTAGCCGAATGGATTTGGCAAGCTTCGTGCGTAGCCGAATTGCTTTGTCTCCTCGGGTGCACTGTGTGAGCACCTCTGCTTTTTAGATATTCGGTTCTTGCGAGTACTTGCGGGCTGGGAATCTTGCGAATGCGCCAACTTGATATTTGTGGATGTACATATGTATATTTTTATTTCGTGCTCGTCGATGATTCGCTAACTAATTAATTAATGCTATATGTAGATGTAGATGTATATGTATATGTTTGTGCAATAACGCCTAAAAACCAATAAATACAATGCTGTTCGCTTAAGCAACAAATACAATCTCGCCACTGAAAGACACTTTCTGAATTGACAAATGATCTAATGACCTATGTGAGTGTCCGATGGAATCACCTAACTGGCTCCGATTAAATGTATAACAGTTATAAAATCTAATTCATATTACGTCTGTGCATTGAGATTTGTTCGGTGGATGTTATATATAATATATATATTTGTTTTTTTATAAAGTATATATATCTATTATGATATCAGCTATTACCTCAGTAAAAAATAACATTTAATCCGTTCTTAAAGCATTCGTTTTTTTTTTGTTTTCGAAAATTAAATTTTCATTAGAGCGCACACAAAACTGATTTTATAATAATCGATAAATCTTTTCGTTAAACCTTTTCGGGGGAAATAGTTCTAGAGGATACAGCACGGAATAAAGCCTTTGAGGCCCCTTCATTCGAACCCTTAATCATTCTTTCGGCTCAAAGCAAAAGCAACCTATGTGGTTTTATCGTTCCGTTGGTAAGATAGGTAATTCAACTATAAAGGCTACATTGGGAAACAATCGGTTATAAACAATATACAATATATATATATATATATATGTATATATATGAATTTGTTTATCAATTATTTAGTACCAAGTCTACGTAATAGGAAAAATGCCTAAAGTAATTGCCTTATGTACGCTTAAAAATTACTGTAATGCACCAAGAGATTTCACTTTCAGTTTTATCAGCGCTATAAATATATCCATATCCATATCCGTATCAGTATCCAATTACAATCATTCAGATCAACATATATACGAGCACTTGTTTATAATAAGTACACGCCGACGACGACATAAAGTATGAGATACCTAGTCCAACATTCATATTCGAATTATTTGCTATGCACTTTACGAATATCTATATCATTTTTGTATGTGAGAGTTCCGAGACTCGATCTTAGGTCTGCTGTATTGAGCTCAAAAATGCAGGATCCACGGAGGCCACCTTGGCCGTGAGGAAGGCGTGCATGCAAAAGAGCAGGCTCTGCAGGACTTGGCATTCCAGTTCCTTAAAGAATAATCAAAAAAAAAAAGGTTAACAAAAATAAAACCATGATTTATACCCAAACTATACCTTCGTCTCTATAGCCCTGCTATCGTGATCCTGAAAATGCAGCTTCAGCTTGGACTTGCCATCGTCACTGGAGCCCCTCAACTGAGAGAATTTATATTGCCAAACAATGGCAGAGTCGGCACCTTCGGCCAGTGAAAATCCCGCCTGCCAGTCCAACGTGAGTCCGCCACTCTTGCCATGATGCGATACGGCAAAGGTTTTGCGCTAATGAATGTTACGATTGTATTAGGTCACCTGTATTTATGGCTAATGGTTAACACTCACGCCCAATTTAATAACACTGGTCACGATAGCCGCATTCCAGCTGTTCTCGATCCTCAAGAGCTCCTGTCGGGTCTCCACGCTCAAGTAGCGAGGTTCGTGACCAGAACTTTGCAGCAGAAAGCAGTGCTGGCGACTATCCACAGTCTCCGATTCCTTGACAATACGAAACATGGTCTGATACACCTTGTAGACGACCAAGGCCTTGCTAATGCCAGCTACATTTAGCTGTTAATTAAACAAATAAATCAGTTACTATATATTATATAGTTTTTAGCTTATTTAAATCTTACTGGTGGCGTTTCAAAGAGCATCACTTCGGTACCCTTGAGCAGCAGAAATCGGGGCTTATAACTCTGCCATGATATATTATTGTTAATAACTCCCTCATTCACCCAACCCATATACTCGATACGTTCGCCCACCGCAAAGTTTCTGTTGTACAGCTTCATCTATAAAGATACAAATGCGTTTTAGATAGGAAGAACTTAAAGGATTGAAGTATATATTTACCTGCAAATGCGTTAGGCCCACCACATTATCTGTAATCAACTTGAGCCACTGACTAAGTATGGCTAATTCATCGCAGTGTATAACCCCTGTGGTGATGCCGTTTAGGCCGCGCACTTCAAAGGCATTTTGTCGCAGCTTATCGGTGCCATAAATGTATCTCGTCACATAGGCCATCATAAGAGGTACTAAAAGGTGATAGAGAATCAAATTAAATGCGAGATATTTACTAGGGAAAGTAATGTATTAAACTACTTTAAAAAAACATAAGAAAAAGGCTTTCGAATGCTTCAATGACTCCCTGTACAATTTAGTAGGGAATTCTTAAGCCTTTTTTAATTTTAATACATTATTAGACCTTTAATTCCTTCTTACCTGCCACCACATCGGTCCAGCGCTTTTCCGGCTCCGAGCATATGGACATGGGACGACTGCAGCTGCGACTTATGGTTCCACTATTGACGGAGGACTTGTAGCCCTCGTCGGCCTTCAGTTCAGCGCACGTAGCATCGTTGTCGGAGTCGGGCGTGTCTTTGGTTACTAAAATACCAAAACAACATAAAACGTGGATGTTGATCAAATATTTAAGCCACAGGTACATATTAACTCCCTCCCTTGTAACTCACATTGCTTCTGAAGGAAGGGCGTGGCAGCACGATAGTGCTTCACGGTTAGCACAACAATATCCCCAGCATTGCGAAGTATATTCACCGCATCATCATGGGGACAGGCTGTGATGTATTCCCCATTAACCTTAATGATGGCATCACCCACAAACAGTTGACCCGTTATATCAGCAGCCTGATCCTTATAGATTCGCGATATTAATATGGGAAGCTTGTGTTCAGCTCCGCCCTTTATGCTCAGTCCTAGACCGCCTTGCTTTTGGCGCGTAATTTGAACCATTCGTTCCTGCAAAACATACTTAATTTTAAATTCTTAGGAATATAAATTATATAGTTCAATAACTTACCTTCGATTCCATGGGCGGTCCATTGGGATTACAACTAGTTGGGGTTACCACTTCAAGTTTCTGCAGCGAAAGTAACTCCATGGTGAGATTTAGGCGCAGGGGCTCGGGTCTGCTCTTGCCATCGCTCACATGGACCATGCCAGTGCGCACCTGTAAGATATATTTGTATCTATCTATAATCTATATGTCTTTTTTTTTTATATATTTTTAGCCTACCTTTAGGTTTTGATCGAGTTTCTCTTCTATTGGCGTGGCCATGGTGTCAGAGAGCTTCATTATTCCTGAAAAATGATTCAAAATAGAGTATAAGAAATATGATTTATGCTGGCAGTCAGCTTAATATTCTTGGGTATGTTTTACAAATGGGATTTTAAATATGAAATATGAGCGAAAGAGGAGCGGCAGAGATTTATATATTAAGATAGCAAACTTTGTGGTTTGAATGTGGCTATAAATATCTCGAATATCACGTTGTTTATGTTATAAATAAATGCATGAAGTTCCTTTACAGTGTTGCTATTAATATTTAATTGTTTTATTATTCTGTAGGAAACATTTTAGAGTTCTAACCTCGCTTTTCCCTCTATCAGGTAGAAAACTCTTTTAGTTTCTATAAAAACGTGAATGTAAGATTTTCTTTTGACATTTTCTACCCCATTTTAAATGTGCTGATTTGATTGATTTCCCGGAATGAATAATTTAGTGTGAAACGAGTGTAAGGCCATGTTAAAAGGTTGCCAAATGTTGCCTGACTTGTGGCAATAACGGGACGGCTACCCTTGTTAACCGATCCGACGATGGCCGCCAATCAAATTGGCCCACTGAACAGACCCCTCCTCCGTTGTTATTGTTAACACAAAACGTATATATACATACATATATATTGTGGCCATGGCAATGGGCCGTGAAGGAAGTGCAATCAAATCTCGACTCCAGCTCCGGTTGCCTTTATCGATTGCCAATTTCCCAACGTAACAGATACATTCGAAGACAACAGAAACCAACGCAATTGCAATCAACGGCATCGGTGGATATTCAATTACCTTTTGCACACTGGGCCACCACTGATGAGCCCACTGGCGGCAACGGCGTCGGTTCAAGGTGAGCCATGCAATTGCCTTAATTAAATTACACATGCAATTAGAAACAATTAAGAGCTATCAGGCAGCGGCTGCGACGGCGGCGAATGGAAATCTGCCAGATCGAAGCGATCCATTTCTCGTACCTACACATATTCCAGGGAAAAGCCCTAGGCAGCCGATGCGGCATATGTTTTCCATTAAAGTGGAAAATAAATATGCTACCGGAAAACCAGATATATGAGTGAAAACACATTGAAGTGCGCCCCATCCATCTGTCGATGTTTGTGGTGCTGCAGAATGTGCAGAGTGCTGAGTGCCGAAGTGTGGCCGCAACTGTTCGTGAGGAACGGGGAATCAGAATAAGAGCGAGCATTTCGTATAACCACTTGTGCTCCATAAATAGGTGTTGCTCCCCAGAGGAGGGGAGCGCCAAATATGTGCATATGGTGCCTGCTTGCCTGCCTCCCTGACTGCCGGCCGCAATGCCATCTGAAATTGAGAAATTTGCCATTTAACGGGAAGGGAGGACTTTCACTTTATTTGTAAGCAGAAGATGCAGTCAGAAAAAATACTTTAAAATTTAAATATAAGAGAAATTAGATAAATTGGGAATTGGTTAATTTAGCAGAGAATTTCGTGTTATAAAATAAATACTTTTCATGCGGAAGAATGTAAATACAAATGGAAAAAACTGTGAAATTCTTCTTCAAATAATTTTAGAAATGTAACTGTTGGAAAGAATCACCTGGAGAGGGTTTATACATACTAGTAATGGTAAGTGAAACTGTAGCACTTCTTAATTATAAGAAGTTCAAATCCCTATAACCTCAAAATACGACAGTAACAGAAAGCAGAAAGTGCAAAATTGTTTGTGTATAGCGTCGTGTGTTCAAGTGACG
This sequence comes from Drosophila parvula, assembly GCA_018904695.1. Lineage (NCBI taxonomy): Eukaryota > Metazoa > Arthropoda > Insecta > Diptera > Drosophilidae > Drosophila > Drosophila parvula. The sequence goes on along the minus strand of JAEIIG010032964.1, from coordinate 12,820 downwards.
TTATGTATGTTATGAGCCGGCTCTCAAAAATCCCTATGCCAAGTGCATTTACAAAAACAAAGGTTGCAGTGTGTGCCTAGCAGTGGGCACCCCTGCTCTAGAGTCAAGATTATAGCTACAAAGTAAAGAAAAATCATCTTGCTCTAATTACTAGCTTAGCTCCTTTAATTTTTCTGAGTGCATTACATTAAAACAACTTCCTTTTAAATTCTAAGACCATTGCAACTTGTAAAATTGTCGCTTTATCAGGGGACCTCTTGGTCCCCTTGGTTGGCCGCGTGTCGTGGCAGCCAGAGAATGGTCATTTGGCGGACCATCAGGGGAACACGCATACGCTACGTTGTCCCGGGTTACCTTTGATTATGGCTTTATTACGTGTGCACGCTGCGCTGCGTGCTCCGGAGTCGTGCCACCGTAAAGTTGGGTTCCCCCTGTAAAAGAGGGGGGTGGGGTAGGTGGAGGTAACAGGAGGACGGGGGGGGCGGAGGGGGGGGGGCGGAGGGCGGGTACAGGATTTACTGAGCTTCAAACCAAACAAGCCAACATGTTCGGCTCAAGGGTTTTCGCCAATCAGCTGTGCCTCGGAAAAGAGCAGCGGCAGCAGCAGAAGCCTTTGGGGCTGTTTGCCTGAAGTTTCAGCGATTGAACTTTTTTTTTTTGCAGCTCTGCCACAGCAAGTAAAACAAACACAAGCACACCCAAACACACACACGCACACACACACAGAGCACGGACTGAGACTCGCATAACCGATACTTTTTGCCCGAGGGCAGAAACGTTGATTATTAATTTATGTGTGTTTCCTAAACAACTTCACCGCGCCCACAATATCGGTTTAGGGATTACCTCCTTGTATTGACGGATGTACTTAGGCTCGGCCACACATACATATATATGTGTGCTATATATGGACATATATATATAACTGGCACAAAATCGTTTTTCGCTTCTTTCCAATTGGGTCACATTTTCACAGCTCACAGTTCACAGTTCCGCTTGCTGTCCTGGGCTTGAACTCGCGACTTGGCCAAATTGCAGCTCATAAAAGTATGCTAACTTTCCGTTCTGTTTGTCACACTTTTGCCCACTTCACCATAAATGTATATATATATATATATGTTTATATATATATATGTATATAAATTGGTTGGCTGTACTCCCAGCGCGGAGCCCAGGGATCCTTGGAGGTCCAGAAAACAACGTTCTCAAAGCCAGAGCGCGAGCGAACTGAGAGTTGCGAGTTGAAAACACGCACCGCTGCCTGCCACTTCGCTCAGCGGCAGCTTTGTGCAGCCTGCTGGCCATATGTTTCGATTCGTAGAGTTGCCCCGATTCCGGGGGTTAGTCAGCCAGCGAACTTTCGAAGTTCTTGCCCCAGCTTTGTGGCAAGTTTTCTGTGGAACCAAAGCTCTTTCATGAATTTTACTCGAGAGTTCTAGGTGGCGTTAAAAATACGTTTGTGGGGCAAGCTTAGTTCGCACATCGGGCGTATACGCAATGTGTGGCGTTAAATCCATTTACAAAGTAAGTAAAAATTATTCTTGAGACTGAAATAAAGGTATTTATTAATTTTTTCGGATAAATAATATATTAAAGTAAGGGATAATAATATAAACAAGGGTTTCTTTGATTTGTGGCAGCAAAGCTCTCAAGAATAAATAAGAATTTATAGTTAATACTCTACATCTGCTGGAAGTAAACAAATTAACCACACAATAAATATTTTTAATAATAAATATATATATTTATTGCAACTAAGAAATATAGAATACATTATTTAAATTGTTAATGTTATTTTAAAAAATGATTCTAACAAACCGACATTCTTTTAATCCCTTTATATATTTTCAAAATAATACAAATTGTGTTTTATAACACATTTATGATATATTAGTTCAAAATTACATTTTATAAGTCCAAATTTGACCCAAATGGTTAATATTTCTCAATGCCATACCTGGATCATTGCCTAAAGTATCCAGTAAATAATTTTTAAGCAAAAGAAGAGTCCCATAAATTGTCGGAAATGGCTGCTGAAATTGAATAATTCCCAAGGGCGTATCTGGGTATCTGTTGCTCCTCCACCACCTGCAAATAATATGCCGCAAGGCGGCCATATTGAGTACCCGGGTTTGCCATGCAAGTCGAACGAAATGCTCGTTAAATGTTAATTAGAACGCTGAATCAGCGGCGTTAGCTCATTAAAAGTTTTGCGCGCCCATTTTTGTTGTGATTGTTAACCAGAATAGGGCCAAGTTCCTTGTTTTTTTTTCGGCTCCCTGCTCCGTAATAAGCCCACGAATAAGTGGCATTCGAACACAATGGTTGGGAAGGGAGGAGGCCAAGTTAATTAATGTATTAGCCAAAATGAAGCCTGTTTGGCAGGTGAGCAAGAAAATCAGACTAATACTCAAGATTGAGGCAGCTTTTGCTGAATTAGAATAATACAAGTTAAGACTGAATAATGCCATCAGAACAATGCATGTAGAAATGTGTATTTGTTTGCTTTAATATATATTCTACATTATCTAGCGAGAAATCATATCTTTGGAGGAAGTTAGTAAACCAGAGGCATAAGGTTAATATGATATATAATATACATATGAGTACCTTCTTGCTTAGGCAGGATTCAGGTATGCGATCTGTGATAATAAGGTTAGTAAGTAGTGTATAAAATTTGGTAAATGAACACCTACCTTGTGGTGAGTGCGCGGTTAGTTAAGCGATTTATAGTAGTATTATTATTAGTATTAAGTAAAGAGAAAATGTCTAGAATGCCAATAAAAAATACGACATCACAAACTTGTGGCCAGAGTTGTAATAAAAATTAATAATCGAATCGAATTTCTGCAATTTCCTCCCTGCTTCCGCTACTATCGTAAAATTCTGTATTGCATATCGATAGATACCTATCGATTGGACGTTGCACATGCGCCAATAACTTTGCACAACTGTACATATTCTGTGGAATTTAATAACAAGAGATTTACATTTGTAAGCAATTATTTTTTTTACCTTTCGGATTTTAAAAGGAAACCCTTGTTTTGACTTGTTGAAATACATATCTCGGCTGCCCTTCGGCGTCTTTGAAGTTGATTGCGATAATGGCTTTGCCCTGGCAGGTGGGGGCAGGTGCACCGGATCACCAGGACCAGGACCAGGTGCAGACTTAACCCTCGAGCGTCGTTCCCCCGGCTGTCAGTGCCACTCAGCGCAATCAGTTGGGATTTTGAGACATTGGCGGCGATGGCAACTAGAGTCAAGATTGGTGGCTAGAGGAGCTACAGCGGCAGTTAGCAGGAACAACAGCAGCCACAACAACGTCGTCGGCATTATTGACAAAAGTTTTCCGTTTGTTTTTCGGCGCTTTTCCTCAATCTCCATCTCAGTCGCACGCTCTGCGGTTAGCGGGCAAAAAGGGCAGCGGCGGCAGCAGCAGCCACATTTTTGTTAGCTGATTGAAATTAGTTGATGCATAAAAAAGTTTGTTTGCTAACAATTCCGTTCGAAAATATTTCGGTTCTAAAGTAAAATTATGACTGCTTTGCATATTTTTCGGTTACCAATGTAAAACTTTAGGAGCTGTACGGCAGCGACGGCCCCGAACTTATTGGCATTGGCAAATGTTGGGAATTTATGGCCTGTGCAAATGTTGGTTTGCCATTCACAATTTCGCCAAGAGTTTGCCCTTTTTTTTTCTTCATCCTTCCGGCATGGAGAAATATCCTGCATTCGCCTGAATTCCTGTAATTGCATTAGTCGCTCGCTTGTTGATTTTGGCCAAAGCGATTACATTCCCTTCCTTTTTTTCTCTCTTTCTCTGATTTTATATTTTTAAAGGCCAATACCAGGGATAGCTGGGCCAAATCAGGGAGCAAGATTTTGTAATTGAATAATTATGTTATTGTGTGTGGCTCGATGAACTTGAGAGATTTCCGTCTGACAGCTGCCACGAAGCATGGTGCTTCGTATCTGCTAGATACAGGATATACACACACGATACACAGTTACAAGATGCCGCCTCAAGGATGCTCGCACTACCAGCAGCAGCAGCCTAACACAAAAACTTAATTAAGCCTGATTCTGGTCTTAGCACCTCCGGAGCATTAGCAAATCAATTGAGTTGGGATAAGGATGAAGTCTAGCCTCGACATTTGTGCACAGGAAAATATAGAAATTACATTTATACTTATTATAAGAAATTACTTAAAAAATATATAGAAAAATAAATAGAGATTTTTGTATTTAAATTAATTTATAGCTTGAATAATATTACTTTAAAGAGAACTACAAAAGTAGGAATAGAAATAATAGAAACAATATTTATGTTTATTATTTTATATGGTATTCAGATCTTAGTTATTTGTTTGTCCTTTAACTACGCAAATTGTGGATGATACAGGAATAACTAGGATTATTTAAAACCCTTAAAAAAGTATACAAATTTGTTGTCTTAAAACAATATACTAAAATAAAAACTACACTGAATTTAACACCTAAATAATTTTCTTCTAGTTACCTTTTAAATACCTTTTTAAGTGTTTTAAAACCCCCAGTAATTTCTGTATATATTTCCAAATTCTCGTTTTCATAATGTTTTGTTTTATGTGCGCATACATACTCGTATATATTCCATTTGATTGGATGGTTGTCACCCGCAGGATAACCCATTTTAATGCACTTTCACACTCGGCGGCGCCACAAGATGAGCTCCTTCTGTTGAGCTGAAGCTGAACAAGCAAACAAATCGCACAGCCTGCTGGCGTTCCGGCGAAAATATGAGACTAAGAAGGAGGACGAACTCCTAGTCGAGGATCCGGGAAATCCAATCCAAGGGGGGGTGGGTGGTCGAGGAAACTGGGCGATGCAGACCACGCATGCAACACGCCAGCGACAACTTCCGTTCTTTCTCCGGTTTCTGCGAAAATATACGTGTTTTTTTTTGCTGTTGTTGCTGCTGTTGTTGTTGCTTCTTTCTGCCAACCGAGATTCACGGCACGGAAAATGCTTTCAATTTAGCAACGAGCACGATTCGGTCGAATGCATGGCAATCAAAATGCGGTTAGTTGCGTGTGGCAGCAGTAGCAGCGGCAGCAAAATAAGGGGTGCCCCGGAGGGGAGGCACTGCCCCGCGCGGCAGTGCCACAACAACCGCGGTAACAACGCTGACAACACAATGACAACAACAGCAATTGCGAACACACACACAACAACAAAAAAAAATGACAATTGTCAACAATTTTAATTTTCATATGCACGCAATACAGCGAACAGCGACAACTTCAGCAGGACAACAAGGATTAACATACGCGTGTGTTCCCCCCACCGGAAATGCATTCGCACACACGCTCACGTATTGAGTTTGGTGTGTGTGTGATGTGTGTGTGTGTGTGTTTGAGTTTGCGGCCGGCAGTTTGTTTGCATTTGTATTGCTAATAAAGAGGGGATGCACAGCCTATGGACCACGCTCCCTCTCCCCCGCACAATTGCGGTTGAAATATTGTTAAGACAGGTCTTTCGAAAAAGAATGTATGGGGAAATCCTAGGGGGGTTACAGATATTGGTAGCGAAGGGAAATCCTTTTAAAAGGAGGCTTACAGTTTGGCCCAGTAAAGTTTATTTATAACAGAAATTAACTGTAGGTTGTTTATACATTTTGAGACAACAAAAACACCTTCAGAGTCTAGTTCATATTTGTTTAAATTAAACTAAATATAAAATGAATTTAAATTAAAAACCTTCTGCTAACTAAAGTTAGCTTAATACGCTTTAAAAACCTTATATTATCCCTTAAGATTCACGGGTGTGCCACAGAAGTCACTATTCTTTTTAAAACCCTTAAAAGGAGGCTAAAAGTATGCCCCAGTAAAGATTATTTATAACTGCAATTGGTTGTAGCTTGTTTATATTATTTATCACAAATAAAAACACTTTCAAAGCCTAGCTTGTATTAATTAAAATGTGTAAAAACCTTCTGCTTAATAAAAAAAATAAATACGATTTAAAAACCTTATATTATCCCTTAAGATCCACGGATATGCTACAGAAATCAGTATTCTTTTTAAAACCCTTGAAAATGGTATCCAAAACAAGCCTAAAAAACCTTACATAGTAAAATAAATTAAACTCTCACTAAATTTAAGGGTTTTAGAAACCCTAATGATTCTAGGAGCCTGTCTTGCTTTTTATTTATTTATTTATTGTTGCTTAGTATTAATTATATATTACAATATTAAGCCAGAGCAACTAAGGCTTTCAGGCTGATTTTGTTTAACTTATTTTCATATTTTTAATAGCTTATCTTATCTTATCTTTAGAAGCTTTTTAGCTTGAAAGTTTAATAAAATCTTTAACATTTTTTGGGGTTCACTTCTGTGAGGAGTCTTCCCTTTAATAGAACCTTTTTAGAGCCTTCAAATGATTATTTGAATTAACGATCATAAAACTCTAGTAAGTTCCCACTCACTATTGCAATTTAATTGCGACTAAAAAGAGCGTAAATTCAATTACTAGTCCAGCTAACTGCAATCATCTTGGAAAGCATTAATTAAATATTCGCACTTGCTCCGGACTTTTGCCCGCTGGGCGCTGATTTACGATCTATAGAATATAGTTGGCTGTAATAAGCAGTGGGGGAAAAATGGTTATTATTTTTACAGCAGGCATCCATCGCCAATTGATTTACGCACTTTGCCATTAAATATCATTTTGGGCTTCCGCCCCATTTCGCTGCCACTTCCCACCAGCAAAGCTTATAAATTAATTAAAAAATCAGTATAAATACATAAATCAATTACCCGCCTCAATGAGACGCGCAAGGCACTCTTTGGCGCCAGCTTTGGCGCTGGGAAATTACTTGGCAGCTGCAATGACAAGAGGTCTGTGTGTGCGCGGGGGGTGTGGGAAGCAGAAAGGATGCAGAAGGACGAACCAGGATGAGAAGGAGCGCAACGATAAAAACGGCAACATGGCGTTCAAAGTGCACAAAATGGCGGTAATTCGCGCTTTGTTGCTGCGCGGCCAAAACGCTTCAATGGTTAAAGTGCACAAAGCCAAAAAGAACAAAGAAAATGGTTAATAAATTAATAAAGTTGGACTCAAAAAAATACTACTATTATTTCTTAAATATTTAAAAACAAAAGAAGTAAAAGAAAATCAATGAATACACAGACTTGAAGTAAACAAGTGTTTACCTTGCTAAAAATCAGATTAATTCTCCATATATTTATTAATAATCCCTTTAAATTATTTATTTAATATGCAAATATATAATTTTTGTTACAGTGTAAGCTTCTACACAACAGCAACAATGCCAACAAGCATAACCACAACAGGAGCGCGAAAAAGGAGAGCGAACAAAAAAAATTGTGTAAAAAGGCAAACAAGGACGCTGCTAATAAGAGAGCGAAGGCTCTGGGAAAATGGGAGTGGCAGGCGCACTGTGCAACGTCGAAGAAAATATATTGTTCGGCTTAATTTCTTCCTCGCACTTGCACTTGCACTTCTACTTCCATTTTCCTCCCCGAGCTAAACTTTGTTCGAGGGCAAGAAAAGCGTGAATTGTTCATAAAATATATATATATACGGTGCAAGGACGCCACCGCAGCGGTATGTCATTAATGATTTCCTTTCATGCGGCCAATGCAATTACGTACTTTTCTCGCCCCTTCCCCCACAGCTCTCCCCAATGAATTGATGGCCCAAAGCCCGGGAGTTTGATAAAGTTAGCATAAAGTTCCTCTTATTGTCCGGGATTCCCTCATTATCCAACTTGCTCGTAAGTTTACCCGAGAATTATGAAGCCACATCAACCGCACATACTCGTATACATACTGTATCTAACTATGACAATTTCATTAAATATGGCTAATCAAATAATGTAAGGCAAAAGGGAATGCCACAACTTGTGTACCAAACACGAGGGTTTATAAGTGTATAAAAACATACACACCCAGCAACTGGTCATATTTTATAGAGAAGTTTTTCCTTCTGACCACTGGAAAAGTGGCTGGGTGTGTGTGTTGTTCCTTTTCGAGCAGATGGAAAACAAACTTTTTCGTTGGTTCCCTTAAAATTATGAAGTACCATATGCTGCTGGGGAGCTCTGGCTCCTCTTTTTTTTATTTGTTTTTTGGATTTTTTTTTGGAGGCTGTGAGTGATCTTGTTGGCAACCGCAAACGTACATCAGTCTGAGTGCCGAGTATTTGCTGCTTTTGTAATAACTGAAAAGGTGAGAAAACACACAGTTTCAAGTGTGGAAAAAGTAGGAAAATATAGTAGTAAACAGGTGACGATGGCCAGGTAACTTGAGGCTGGGCAGGACTTCTTTTAATGTTGTTTATTTGTAGGTGAAAAATATTAATAAAACTGTAGAAATAAACAGGAAGATAATATGTATATTCCCTGTAACAAATTCCATTTAATTTTTAAATATTTCTTAATAAAAACAAGTCTTAGGTTTTCTTTACTTTCAGTTTCTAGTTTTCTAAAAAATAAGCATTTAACCTCTCCTTTTGAAGGGTTAATAGTATTCCTTACAAATCAGATTAAAATAGAAAAAGCCTAAGCAAAACCTGAGCTGTTACTTGGTCTCCATTTTGGGCCTCCTTTGGCCCAAAGTGGCTGCTACTGTTGCTACCAACTTTTCAATTACTGCTGCCCGGGCCGAAAGTAATGGCTGAAACTGAAGCTGAAAGTAACAACCACTGCCAGCTGGCAAATGGCACATTTTGTGCTTAATTTCATTTCCGTTTAGGTGCCGCTCCAAAAATCCCATTTACCAGCTATAGAGAAACAGAGACAGCGAGATATAGAGAGAGAGAGGGAGGTCAGAGTGGTCCTTGCTGCGCAACAATGAAGCGCTTGGGTAACGGTAAATTTCATTTTAAAAGCATTTTCATTTACATTTTGTCCATTTGATTTTGCCATTGAAATTTCGAAGCGAAAAACTTTTCCGCCGGCAAATTTTATTGTTTCGCCATTATTACACGCAGGTGAACGCGAGAGTGTTGGAGCCCGAAAGCAGAGTTTTATGTGCCCAACGGTGTGGCAGGAATCTTCGCTGGCTCCCCCCCCCCATCTCCGGCTGTCCTGATGGGTTTCCTAATCCGTTTGTGCTTTTAGTGGCGGCGAAATTTTAACGACGCATCTTCGGAATTTGTTTAAGAAATCTATAAGAACGAAGCCCATTTCGTTATTGCCGAGTGCCGCTTCCCCGACTGTCCTTTGTTTCCATTCAGGTGCATCGAAAAAAATGAAGTGTCCTTAATTTCAATAAAAAATTGTGTTCTTATTTTAAGTAATCATATTTTAATGCTTACTTTTAAAGATATAACAATCGTATTTTAAAAATATTATGCGATATGCATTCCATACCATTCTAATATACAATTATATATTTACAAAAAAGATCTTATTATAATTTTAAGCTCTTAAGAAATACATTCTATTTGCTAAGTTTTACAAAAATTGTAATTTATTTAAAAAAAAAAACACAAATTGATAGAGATTTTCAATCAATTTAAATGCTGTCCGAAAGTATACTATGGAATATATTAGTAAATAAATAAATACATATTAGTTCGAGTATTTTTAAGCTTACTTTCAGAGACATAACAACGTTATTTTAAAAATTGTATGCGATATGTATTTAATGCCAATATAATTCTAATTTTGTATTACCTAAGATATATGTAAATACATTATATTTATTAGGCTTTACAAAGATTTATAGGAAAGGAATTTCTTTATTTTTTAAATAAAACTTAACAAAGATCGCTAGAGATTTTAAATAAATTTTATATATATATTATGTTATAATATATACATATATTATTAATAAAATGCTGTCCAAAAAGTTTACTATTGAATATTTTAGTTATTGTTAAACAACTTGCAACTTTCTTTGGGAGACCATTGTTATTGTTCTTAATTCCACACAGTGTTCTTTGCAACTAATAAATTAAAATAAATACCAACAAAAATTACTCCTAATTACACCAGCTTGTTATCTCCAAGGACAACCTAAAATGTTGGCCATTTTTCGACAGTATTTGATTTTTCTCAGTGTTTGTGATTTTTCACTTTGTCTGCTTTTGACTGCAGCCATTGTTTGTTTTGTCTTTTTTTTTCCCTGTTTGTAGCCGGTTTCTTTTTGGTTTTTATGCGCGACGCTGGTTGAACGCTTCGCTGCTTTGATTTGCCTTGCTTAGCTCGCTTCCCCCCCCTCTCAACCAGGCCGGGACCCCCGTGACCCTTAGCCTGGCCCATGGCTTGGATACTCGAGCCAAAGGTCCTTGGACAGGACAGCCAAGGCAAAAAAGGGCGGCATCAGTGGCAGCATCAGTAGCGACTGAAACAGGAGCAGCACTCGTGCGCACTTCGTGCTACAAAGCAACAAATCGAGTTTGCGAATAAATGAAATTACTTTTCGGTCTAATGACCATCATCTGCTGATTTTATTAGATTTGTTTCCTTTTGCTCTGTGTGTTTGTTTACTGCTTCGGCTGCTGCTGCTGCTGATGCTGCTGCTGTTTCCCAGCATGTTTTCCCTGGCATTTCCACGATACTACTGCCGTCACTGTTGCAACATCGAACTGTTTCAGCCAACTTTAAATGACTTTTGTGCCCAATCGGTGTGAGGAAAATGCTTGATAAGAGACGTGTTGATGTTACCTTTTTATCGTGGAACAACTCCAAAGGAAGTCTACAGCCATTCGAGGGGATTACCACATTTTTGGCTTCATCGAATTTAACAAATTTTACGGCGCCACACCCACATAAAGTTATGGAAATAATGTGTTTTCTGCGGTTTGTAATAAATGAGGAATGCCTGCAAAGTTTTATAAAGTTTATATATCGGAAATCTTTAATGATTTTTTTAAAATTATCTGTACTTATCTGTAAGGCATTAACGCTCCAGTTTATTAAGATATTTAGCTTCTTAAAACCAAATTAAATATTAAATAATTTACTTTAACTATTATTATATTTTTCCCAGTGCTCTATTGGATAATCCCATATTTGTGTGGGTTTTTCCATACAACTTTTCTTTTTTTCCTGACGCACCTGTTGTTGTTGTTATTATTATTTTCTTGGCTTTTCCCGCTGTGCTGGAGCTGGGCCTCGAAGTTTTCCCCGCCTAACTCTACTGTTGGCGAGGGGAAAAAAAGAAAACCTGACATTTCATTTTTATGAAACATCTTATTTTTCTAATTTGCAACAGCAGGTGTCGCCATTTTCTGCAATTTTGTGTTTATATGAGAAAAGTGCTCGCTGCCCTCCCCCCCACCAGGGTTGCTGATGTTCCAGCGGGTGTAAATTCAGTTTACTGTAAAATTTAATAGAAAGCGAATTTTCCCCCAACAACACCAGCGGCAGCTGCTCGTGTGTGTGAGTGTGGGAGGGGGAGGGGGGAAATGGCAACAGTGCGTATGTGTGCGTGCAAATTGGGGTCCTTTGTTTATAGTGTTTCACATGTTTGCATATAAAGTGAGAATTCCTGTAAAGCATGCTGTAAAAATACGTTTAATAAGCTACAAGACGGCTGCTACACCGGAAATAAATAAAGGCAAGAAATTAAGTTTAATTTGTTCCTTTTTAATATTAAAAGTAAAGAGGATACATATAAGGAAGTATTTCAAGAAGCAATCGTAAAGAGTTTTCCTTCGAAGTATTTCAAATTAAATGGTTTTAGGGCAAGGAAAGTGTTTTAGCTTAAAAACTGAATAACTTTTTCAAGCTTAAATTAATCTAACCAAGTTACTATTTAACTTAATTTATGTAATATTTTTCTTAGGTGTATTAGCCGCTTATTTCTCACACTTTCCCCGAATAATGGCGAGCGGTAGGGATACGAGGTAACGGGAGACTGCCAACCGACCTGACGTCTTTATTAATTCATAAAACGGTACAAGCGCCAGGTGTCGTTGACGATATGTCTGCGCTCAGCATTTCACTTTTTTTTTCTTTCTTTTTTTTATTATGTTTTTTAAAAGTCAAACAACGAAATTTCGTAAGCTCTGCCCAAATTACCAATAAAAACAATAGCAGAGCTAAACATATAGCAAGAATACTTGCATATGTATCCCCCTATTCCACCCATCCACCTTTGGTATAATTCGTTATCTCTGGGGCGTATCAAAATCACGCTTGATTAACTTTTTCGAGCCATTTAACAAATAAGCAATAAAATCCGTGCATTTCCTTAGTCCGTGTCCAAGTCGAAGGCCCCCCGAACCCCAAAGCATTTGGCCCTCGCTGGCAGGGTTTTCTCTCTGTTGTCTTGAGCAAATTGCCATTTTGTGTTCAAATGAGACGTTTATGTTTTTTAATTTTTTTTTTTTTTTGTGTTCTCCCTTTATTTTTGTTTGCCGGTAATGGCCAATGTCAATGGGTTCAGCTGAGGGCAATCTCGGCAGATCAAGGATCTGCTTGTATCAAGGATACAAGTTAAGAGTTAGAGCCAAAGTGTGCCTTTATAAGCTAATATAAAATTGGGTTTCTAATTGAAAAGTTATTATTCTTTTGTCGGTATTGATAGAAATATATTATAAATACGTGTTTTATCATCTAGATTCTTACATAAACCAGTTTAAATAATTTAAAAGCTCAAAAAAAGCTATGTCGAAGTTGACAAATAATATAAAAGATCCTATTTTAAATGATTTAACTTGTTCTTGAGAAAAACATTAATTTATACTAAGAAAAATTAAATCTTCTTCTATATAAAATTGGAATATATTTCTTGGTAAATTAATAAAGATCTTTTTAAGAGCTCCTAGAAAGCATTCATTCCTTATTTTAAAGGGCTTAATCGTA
>JAEIIG010032958.1:22155-55384 GCA_018904695.1 Drosophila parvula | reverse complement strand
TAAATATTTAAAAGGTTATTTGTATTAAAACAAAATATATTACTCATACGCCATGCTGTCACTATTTAATAAGTGTTTCTTTTGCTTTATTTATGTAAATAATATAATTTTAGTTTATAAAACCCTTTACCCATGTTTATTAATATTATTTTAATTTGTGATTATATATATTTATATTTGTAATATTTTCCTACTCCCATCCCTGGACAAGAACACGTTGCATCTCTATTCCAGGCAATGCCTCGGAAAACTGTCTTTGGGCCGTGTGGCCATGGCGACCTGTTTTAAAACTCGGAAATTTCCCTAATTACTTTGTAGCCAAGAGCAGCAGTGTCGCTGCGATGGCCGGAGAGGGGGCAAAACAATGCGCCGGCCATAAAAGTCGCGCCAGAGCCGCAAGAATTATAGTCAATGTAATTAAAGAGCACTTCTGGTGGCTGCCACGATACAGAGGCTGGGCGACGAGCGCGGGGCAAGCGGACATGGCAGGATGCAGGCCAGAGTTGCCAGCGTCGCCACAATTGAGCGGAAGTTTCGGAGCCCGGGTCGCCAAAGCCATAGTCCCGGCTGAGTTTCAATGATAAAGTCTACATAAACCGGAAAATAAGTAAAGTGGCTTGCCAACCCCCCACCGTCGAACGCCGCGAAACATTCCCCTCATCAGACCGCAGCCTAAATGCCTTCGCTAAATGTTTGGCCTGGTTTTCGTGACGCCGCCCCGCTGCCGCTGCCAGAGTTGCCAGCCTCTGCTCGATCTCATCCCCAAATGCCATTCCTGCGCCATTTTGTTTGTTTTCGGGCTTAGCAGAAAGGTGTAAATTAAGTCGCTTAAGCGGACAAATGGCTGTGTGGGTTAAACTATACAGGGTGGGGAGGATGGGTTGGTTAACCCAGGGAGGGGCTTGTCAAAATGGGTGGACATGCGGATGCGGATGCGGCTTAAGTGCGCGTCATTATTCTGATGCTGTAAGCCGCCGGGGCGGCTGCCATAAAACGTATCAAAACTGTTTTCGACCTCTAAATACCTTTGGCGAGCGATTTAGTGCTTAGAAGTTTGTCGAGGAATCGTTCAAGGAGAAAAACTTAGGTGGGCTCGGGAAGGGAATTAAGTGAAAGTAAATAAAATAAAACAATCATCAAAAGAATCAGTACTTAGAAAGTACAAAAGCCTTAAACTCAATTAAGAAGTATCAATTAATTATGATATATATTTTGTATATTAGCCTTCGGGCATTATTTTTAAACTATTTAAAGTCCTTAGTTATTTGGTTTGCCCTTTATGTATTTTATTAAATTTAAATAAGTTTTTTTTTCTTAAAGTTACAAGCTTCCTATATTTATTTAAGCATTTAGTAAGAACATCCCCACAACTCGCTTACTAATCCTCGGTAATTTTTCACAGCTACGACTCAGCCCTCAAAAAAAGAGAAGAAAATGGGTTAAATGACCCGTTGGCCAAGAGTGAGCACTGGAAACCCAACCGCATTCCAAACTTGGCCTGGACTCAGCGCAAACCACTTGACAAATTAGCGAGACGAATGCGAAAAATAAAATCTGCATGCGTTGAAAAATGCTATCATCATTTGCCCACCCATTTCCCAACCCTCGTCCTCATACTTTTTCCCTCCGCTTTCATTCGGGGTTTTCGCCAAAGAAAAAGAGACTTAATGGTAGAGCAGCAGCAGAGAACAAATTGCTGGGCCATAAACATGGCACATTAATATTAAATGCACTCTGCCAGCACGAGCTTCTCTTCCAACTTGGGTGGGCTTTGAGTTCGGGTTGGCTCTTTTTTTTCGTCCTGGATTGCATTTGATGGCGCTGCATACTTTCAGGCGTCAATAGACTGCAATGACTTTGCATCTCTCGCTTCAGTCGCCTCGATCCAAATGATTTGCTTCTTCTTGGCTTTAACACATCTCCGACTGCCTGGATCCTTGGGATCCTTGGACCCTCTTAACCCAGGCCCAGACCCATTGCCGGCATGTGCGTGCCTAGAATCCCGTAATTTGACTTCAAATGCATTAAAATCGCTCGTCCTCCGTACAGTGATAACTTGTGAGTAATGTCTCTTAGATAATATTCCTTAAATTGAGTTGCCTATATTTACATAAGTTTAAATATTAAAATCCTTCAAATTGAGTTTATTTTCTTTCCCTTAAAATGCTTTAATATTTTTCTTAGCCCTTCAAAAACAAGTACACGTAAATTTATTTCAAGATACAGCTTATGGGAGGCAAATGTTGTGGACTCTAAGGACGCCTCCTTATATTACGTTGTAGCCTGTTTATCCCGTGGTGCCTTCTAGTATCTGTGTACTTTGCTATGTGACAGTGTGTGCATGCATGGCTTTGCAATGGCCGTCCGCCCACAACAACATTCATCTTGCAAAAGGCGACAAATTATGTGCAATATACACAGAAGAGAACAGAACAGAGACGGCATGTTCGGACGCTCGCCCTCGCTCCTCATGTGTGTGTGCGTTTGGCTGTCGGAAGTTTGTAATTTTGCCTGTTTCCGGCACAAAACTTGCATTAGTGTTGTGTGCGAGTGTGTGTGTATGTGTGTGCTGGATGTTTGCTTAAAAGTGAAAGAGATGGCATGGGAAAGGCGGAATCCTGTGGGGTTACTTGGTTGCCAGGATTACCGTTGACTTCTTCCGCTGCCAGAGGCGGCGTCTTGCTTGCGTTTCTGCTTCCTGTTTGCAGTTGCATGCGGTTTTTGTTGCTGTTGCCGTCGCTGCCATTGTGGAATGAAGCTGTGCTTGTGTGGGTGACTCTGCTTTGGCAGAGCTGTGTGTGTGTGTGTGTGCGAGAGAGACGTGTTTTATATGCGCGACTCTTGCCGCCACAGCAATTAATCATTGCGACAGTTTTTCCCACACACTAGCTACAGGACCAAAGACAATGATGCGCTTAAAGCAGATAATCGGAATTTAAGCAGATCGTTTTTGTTTTCTTTGCCTTCTCTTGATCTTTCTTGGAATTTTTTACTCAAGTGATTTCTGTGTCATCCATATAGGATATGGCAATGGCAAAATTTTATCGACAAATGTGTATTGAATTCTATGCGCTCGGAGCAATCGGTGACATATTTTCGATATTAACATTAAAAAATAGCATCATTCTATTGTCTTTCTACTACATTTTTTCAAACCCTTTTCCAAATACAAATTTAAAACCCCATTTTCGATATTTGACCGACGTTATCGATACTTTAACACTACCTATAATAATAACCATAGTTTCCTCTAATAAGTATTACTATTTCTACTCACCTTGATCGCCCCTATGGCGTTCTGTTTGGTAGCGAATGTGACGAAGGCACAGCCCTTGCTCTGGCCTGCCTGATCCCGGAGCACGGTGCACTCCTCGATGGTTCCATGGCCGGTAAAGAGTTGCCGCACATCGGCCTCGGTGTACTTTTTGTTCAGCATGCCGACGAAGAGTTTTCGCTCTGCAAATACATCAGCGGAATAATGCGAAATAAATGGTATGTTTTCCATGAATGCTTGTGGAAATAAACATAAAATAAATACGTATACGTTGGGCGCAGGGGGCAGGGGGCAGGGAGCCTGACGTGGAGTGGTAAAATTAACATAAATAACAATTGTGGGAATGTGGAGAGCTGGGTCAAGAGGTCCTGCAACTGCAAACAGGGGCCTTAAAGGCACCAACTTAATGAGTTGCCAATGCGGGCAGGAACTATTATTATGACCCGTGCGGTACTTCATTCAGGGCCGTAAAAATGTTGCCCCA
This sequence comes from Drosophila parvula, assembly GCA_018904695.1. Lineage (NCBI taxonomy): Eukaryota > Metazoa > Arthropoda > Insecta > Diptera > Drosophilidae > Drosophila > Drosophila parvula. The sequence continues at coordinate 51,626 of JAEIIG010032958.1, read as the reverse complement.
ACTGAGGCTGCTGACTGATTGACTAACGGACCGAATGACTGACTGACTGACTGACGAAAGCTGCAAACGAAATGGTCGCCATAAAAATGGCATTAAAAAGCGAGTAAATGGGTACATATGTGTGTGGCTTAACAGCTTTAAAGCTTATGGTTGGCAAAAAGGTGACACAAGATTAATAGTCTAGCTTCTTTCAAGCTAGATATTCAATTTAAATTAAGTTTAAACATTTATAAAAGAAGTCCTAGACTTAAACCTATATTTTTTCCAGCAAGAAAATTGATTTCCTTAAGTTTTCTCTTAGTTTTAATATTTAAAAGGCTCCCGTGTACATATTTAAAATTATTTGCTTTACTTAGTTTTTTTACTTATCTTTAATGGGTACAAACTCTTAAAATAAATAATACTTCTTTCTCTTTATTTTTATAGAAAAGTTCTTAGAATATCAGAGATCTCCAGGCATCACTGACCTGCCTTTAAGCCACAACAGGTGAACACATGTTTGGGGGATTTTGTTTTATGAACTCATAGCTGGGCGCTTAAATTCGTTAATGAGCTGCCAGCGTGCGTGCTGGCTTCCTCCGTTGAACGATCGACCAGCGAAAGTATTTAACCCGAATTGCAGTACACCCGGCGTATGAGTGATATTTTTTTTGGTAATTTCTGATTTTTTGACTTCCTCATATCGAGTTGTAGCTTGCAATTAATCAGAGCTCAACTTTGTAAGCAGCTGGGTCCCGTAAGGGTATAACCAACTTTAAAATGGCTCAATAAATCGCCTTTTGAGTATATGTAAGTATATACATATGTGTGTGAAATCTCCCCCTTCAAGGAAACAAGAACATTTGTAAAGGAAAAGTTTTTGGTGCACGGCAATTGTTATGCTTTATCTGGGTCCCCATGTGAAACTTGTTGGGGAGCGCACATGCAAAAGACTAAAAACGCAATCGCAACAAATCGAATCAATGCAACAAGAACTGCAACTGGCGAACTGCAGCCATAAGAAGGAGCAACTTTTCATTTTGCAACACTTTCGAACACATTCTCCACATTCCTCTAACTGCCCCAACTTGCCTTAAAGTTTTTCCAGAGACAAAACACACACACATTGTACATATATATTATATATGCATTTTGTAAGGGGAGATTCCGAGGCATTTTCCTTAAAACAAACTAAGCGTGCGTTCAAACCACTATTCGATACCCTTAACCAGAGAGGGGAGTATGGCTGGGAATATTAAAGATGGCAAGGGACTCTAAGGAAAGTATCTAATAGGGGGTTTGAACTTTTCCTAGAGGCTATTAAATATAATGAGTTTTGTCTTACAGATCTTAAGCTTAAATTATTCATCTTTTTTTTATAAAAGGGGGTACAAAAGTAACATTTTTCCTGATAAAAGCGATCTGAATGTTAATATTTAATGGACACTAGGTATGCATGTCGATAGGAAAAGTTCGATACAAACTAAAAATATCGTAAAGTTTGACAAATCGAAATTTCATGTATCGAAATATGTTGCATTTAACGTTAAAATATCAATATTATCCACCCAAAAAAGAAATAAAGCGCAGGCGGCATTGGAAAAGATGCCATTACTCGCACATACAACGTTAAAATATCGATTTATGACATATATTGGGACTGGCGCCAAATATCGATACATATTCGATTTATTGATATTTTCTGCCATCCCTAATTCACTCTATTTTCCTTATTCTTTATTCAGTTTTCGAATATATTTAAATTTTAGGGTACTTGAACTCCCACATACTATATTCCACTTGAAAGCACACCCTCTCCTGGGTTCATCGCTTTGGGCAGGGGTGTCGTAAAGTATAAATATAGAAAATTGTGTCGCTGCAAGGGAAGTGATTGGAAATTGTTGCTTTCGCCTGGAGTTGGCACCAGAAGAGGTGATCCACGGAGACCCCAAACCGAGGCACTCAGAACGCACTCAGCCTGCTTGGGGGGCCTGGTCTTATCTCAGGTGGTTCCTTCTTTTTTGTTTGGGAGATGGTTTGGGGTAACTTTTTTGCACTTCTGTGTGCTAAATACACAGGAAGTTATAGGTCTTTCGTAGCACACAGGTCCCAGGTCTGTTTGCAATGCACCCTCTCCGTCTGTCCGGCACATGTGCAAAATTTATTTGAGGTTAGTTCAGGTGCGACACAAGGAGTAACATTTTATATATTTATTGTATGGATTTGCCATTTTAAGTTGAAACTTTGCCAGCGAGAAGATACGTACGAGTGGCACGGAAAATGGAAAAAGGAAAGGGGCTATGACAAAAGGAGGTTCAAACTTATTGCAAGCACCTGAGCTCCATCCCGTTCCCTTATTTTTCTCGCCCACTCGAGCAGCTTGTTAAGGACCTCTTTTGTATTTGGCATCGCTGATTGGAAAGTTTTATGCGCACGTGATTTTTCAGCGCTGATAAAAGCAGCGTGTTGGGGAAAGTCCAGAACAGCGAAAAAAATAAAACACCAAAAAATGTAAAAAGTCTCCAAGTATTCGCTTTTGTTCTCGCAAGTGATGTGCGTTAAATTGGTTGGCAATGGATGAGAGATGAAGGAGAGTTTTAGTTTTTAAACATAAATCCTCCTGGAGATCACTGGCTAGAGGTTCCTCAAGGCAATTAAATAAATATTGCCATATAATAAATATTGCCATATAAATCATAAATAAAGTGGGTTTTCCAAAACAAAATATACACTTAAACAGGTTTAAGCATATGCAATTTATTAAAAACTATCAAAACGAGACAACCCATATAGAAATTTGATCGAAATATAGACTTTTATTGGTTATTCTTTCGTCAGGGGACAGTATAAATCTCGTTCTGTAAAGTCCAACAATAATAAAGATCCCTTAACCGATTTTAATGGTGAAAACCCACTGGTTCATTAAGGGTTATGCCCCATTTGCAATGGCTTTTCGTGGCTGCCATTCCGTTGCAATCTCCGCATTAATTCGGCCCTAGGCAGTTTATCATTTTCACCTTTTTTCGGCTGGAAGGAATCTCATTTAAGTGGAGTCACTGCCTCCATCAGTTACCCAACTCCCAGCATCCCAGTGCATCTCTCTGTCATTCCTTTGGGCCATTACAGTTGCAGAAATTGCAATTTCACGACAATTACCACAAATTGGTTTCCTCAACTGGCTGGGCGAACATTTTCGTTTCGTTTTGGTTTTCGTCCTTCTTCGTCTTTCGTGCCTTCCGCCTTACAATTATGCAGTAAAGTTACGCCCACCGCACCCCAAGGATTTTTCAGGGGCGGCGGCATCGACGGCGGGCGAGTAGAGAGGCAAAGGACCTTCTTCCGCTTGTGGCATATGCATTGTAAGTTCATCCTTGGGAGCCAACTCTGCCATATGATGTCGTTAACTGTCTTAAGATTTATATGCACAGTAAAAGCGGAAACTGCACTTTCCTCCGAGTCCTCCCTACTCGCCCCAGGATGTCCTCATATATTTCAGTTCACACTTGAGACATCAACTTTTGTGTCAAGTTGGTTTCTGGCCGCTCCCCCGACAAAATTTTTGGCTCCCGGGCAAAGTTTGTCATGTGCATAATTTACTTTTTCCACACACGCATTACGTATCCCCCTTATCTTATTAGAGACTTCCCTTTTTTTTTCTTCCTTTTGTTGTTGTCTGTGAAGTCAGCCAGGCATTAGATTGCATTCAATTTGCATCGCAATTTAATTGCTCGCCTCTCGCAAAAATCCTTCGGCAGCTCTTAATTATTTACGCAGTTGTGTTTGTTCGGCATAAACAAATTAAGCGCCTGGTGCGAATGTGAATGTTTACAAGCTAAGCTGCCAGGAATCCAAGATATTATATGCACTTAAGCGTCGTGCGAAGAGATTGGTTAAGTCAATTGTGGCTTACCTGGTGTTTAGATACTCTTTTTAATGAGTAAAATATGTGTATTAGTTTGAAATTGATATAAAAAGGTAAGAAACCTTGCTTTTAAATAGTTTTTAATTGCTTATTGGAAACTTAAGGAAGTTATTTGATTGATAATAATACTATTTAATAGATGGTTTTCCTTTTTAGGAGAAGGAAGAAGATTTTTTCGAAATAAAGGGTTTTTAGGGTTTTAAAACTAGTAATTTTGGTATATCTTAAAATGAAAATAAAATGAAATAAAATGAAATCACATAACTTTCCTCATAGCTTATCTCCTCTATATTTCCCCCATATAAGCCTAGAGTAAACCGCAAACAAAAGTCAAATGCATTAACCAGAACAATTGAAACCATGCAAACGAATGAAGCGCATAAAACTTTGCCACACCGAAAGTTCGGCGGAGGGAAATTCCGCCCCAAGGATTGTCAGCTGAGATTTGCATACACATACTCGTATGTACTATATCGGATGGAGACGAGCTTGCTACTAATGCAAAGAACATTAAAACGAGGACGAGCAGGAGCGAAAAGGATAAATGTTAAACATGCCAGCCAGATTTATACAAAACGACACACATTCATATCGCACACGGATTCGGTTTCGAAATCCGGCATTGCAATTGGAGGACGAGGACATTATTCAAAGTGTGGCCAGGGGCTAAAGAGAAGCTGTAAAGCAATACATATGTAAAAACAGATGTGAACAAGTAGTAGCTAATGGCTATGCCTCCCCTCCCCCCCATAAATACCAAACATCATCAACATTTGGAATTATTATCTGAATATTTGACTTACGCTTGCCATTGTGTGGCAACTGATTTTTAGTTTGATTTTCCTTGGGCGATTTCGAATATTAATTTAAGTTGCTAAGTTTAGTCATAGGTAGAGTAGGCCGGTCTTATCACAAAACTTGAAATAAATCTTGAATTAATTAAGGCACATTATGTATAAGCAGAGCTTGTCTCAGACCAAAACTAATCACATTTTAAGCTACTTAGGCAGCAGCTCGGCTTGTCCTCGTCGTTTTCTATCAGGTTTCAATTAAAATTTTGCATAAAACATTTGACAGCGAAAGGGGAAAGAGGATATGTGGAGGACTAGGCCTGCAGGATATTTCACTGCAACTACTGGCATTTTCGCAACCAGTTAACGTTTTCAATTATACCATAAACACTCGAATAACACTGTGCGCATTACAAGGGAAAGTGAAGGGAAAGTATTCTGAGGTACACTGGGAATATTAAAAGATATATTCATATAAAAATATATTCGGTAACTGCTGTATAAATTATATATTTATAAATGAAACATATTTTTTATGCAGAATATTTTACCATCTATATGAAAGTATTAAGCTAAGTTACTTATGATTTTTTTTAACTGATAGTGAGCCTGCTTCGTAGGCTCTCCTGTTATTGTTACTGTGTGTTTACTGTACAGATTAAGCGCTGAGAGAGCACACAGGCCTGATAAATGAAAACGCCAGGCACACACATGTGCAACAGCACAGGCTGCAACATCACGGCAGCAATTTGAAGTGCTGCACGAGTTGGAGGCAACTTTTCACATATTTGTATCTGTTTGTGTTGTTAAGTAGTTTGGGCGCTTCCAGCTCGCAGTCTCGCAGTCTCAGCTGCATAAATATTTATTGCAGAAAATTCATGTGTGCCGTGGAAGGCGCATATTTCCATAGCATACTTTCGGACGGAGCGCGGCGAGAGCTCTCATAATTAATTTAAAGTCCCGGCAATCGGGTAAAAAATAAAAAACGAACCAAAAATTGTTGTAAACTGCTGAAATTATGATGCTCATTGCCCCGGCTATCAAAATGCACTAAAATGGGTATTACATACCATGTATGTGATGTCGTATGGCACGTTTATGGCCTGGTTTACAGGGGGGGTTGGGTGCTTGCGGCGCTGGAAATTTTTTATGTTTTAATTCAATTAAGCTTCCCTTTTCCCTGGAACAGAGAGAACGCCAACCTCTGTGGGCGACGCATTTAATGCGCGCAAATTTTCGACATTTCTTTCCCGCTCTTTTTGCGCAACATATTTGCATAATTTCGCAATAATTGACAAGCGGAAAATGGCGATGCGGAAACGGAAATTAAAATGGAATTTCCAACTAAACTTTTTCCTTTTATTTGCCAGAGCAGAGGCAACATAGTGACGCTTTGCTAAGAATAATTATGTGCATGTAATTAATTTTTCAACAATAAAAGAAACGTCAGAAGCTGGGAGTAGTTTGAGGGGTTAATGTGAAATAATGAGAAAGAAATGATGGATGAAATGTTACTTAATGTACAAGGATTAAAAAGACACAGGGCTTTGTAGACAAAATAACTCTAAAGAAAAAAATATGGTATTATCCTCGTACTTCTTTAAAAAGCCCTACAATGTCACTGCATGTTTTTATACAAATTTTAATTTATACTGAACAATATAATCCCTCTGACGGCTCTGTAATTTCCCAGGCCGCAAATACAATTAACCGTCATAAAAGCTAATGACATTCGCTTTGCCAACCACTGCGACAAATGAACGAAATCATTATAATCGTCCTGCCGCCGCCCCCCCTTGGAACCAATTCCAACTTAGTACCAATCCCCCAGGGATCCCCAGCACCATTCGCCCCTGACCAATGACTTCGTTGTGGGGACTAGGAGCAGGAGCTGGAGCTGGAGGATCCCTGGGCACGTTTCGATTACGTTGCCAACACTTCCGGCCCGCGAGCGCCACAATTTCCGCTGCAGCGTCGGTGAAAAAAGGGGGAAAATCGTAAAACGGGGGATCCCCAAAGATGAAGGGGTTGCAATAGGCAAACTGCCAGCAGCCAAAGGGGGGAATTGTGCTGGGAATTATTGGAAGGGGGCTATTGCTCATTTTTGCCATTCGCTTGAAGGGTTCATTTGTGTGTTATACGAGCAATATATCGTGTCTTGTGCCCTATTTTTAAGGTTTTTTTTGAGAAGGGTACTCTGATATTTTAAAGCGTTGGAAATATTAAGTAAAGAAATACTTTAAAAAATAATTGGAATCCCTTAAAAACACATTAAAAGTGTTGTACGATAGGCAAGGCCTTGGAATTTTTATTTGATAGATAAAATAATCAATCGCAAGCTGTCATTATTTATATCTCTATTTATTTATTTAATTTAATTAAAAAGGTTTTCATAAATGATCGATAAACCAAGTTGTATTTATTCAACGACAGCTATTTAATATTATAAAATATTCTTCCCAATACTATATACAAATTATAAATCATTTTTATAAGGGTATCTGGTGTAGCACACTTTTTGTTTCAATTCAGTTCTTTTATTTTTGTAGCCATTCGATGACCGCTTCTGGCTGCCTTTGTGCTCCTCATTCAATTACCGCTGCCAGCGGCTATTCCTATTCTAATGTTTTCCATCCCATTTTCCCGCTTTTTCCCCCATTGCTGATGTTCTCAAGTGATTCACTGGCAACTTGCCCTGAAGATGGGAAATTCTTCTTGCAAACGGGAAAAGCGGAGATCGAGCGATGAAGGCGGAACAAAGCTAAAAGTGCAATGCCAAAAGGAGAGTAGTTTTCCTCGCCCCCCCTCTTGTTCATAAACATATTTTTTCTAATATTTTCCTATTGCTTCTATATTATTTTTTATGTATCAACATCTTTCTTCAGTTCTTGGCAAGCGAATCCATTCCACTTGGAGATTGTTGAAATTGAACTACAAAGAGGTTGCAGTCTCGAGTGGTATATGGAAATGACTTAATGAAAAACCACTTGAGCAATATCAATCAGCAAATGTACGTCTGCCTTTGGATTTTCTTCTTGGTGCTCTGTATTTTATTTTAGCTTACTAATTGACAACATAATCAAGAATTAAAATGTCAGCTAAATGCAACAGGAAAATTCTTACACAGAAAGAAGTGCGTTTGTTATTTTATTTAATGATCTTAGCTGCATATGTAATTATTTGTATATCATAGTAAATATATATATTCTGTAAAATGTAGCTACTATTCAAACTAAACTCTATATTAAATTGTATTACATTTTCTTTATGTGCAATCGAAAAATTGCAATTTGGACCGACCTGAGATAGATACGGAATTCGAAATATTCTGACAGGTTGAGCTTGTCTGACTGCATCTACGGCTAGATGATTAATTTGAGTCTTGAATTCAAAATTCAAACTGAAATTACGTTTCTTTTTTGTGGTTTCCCCCCATTATTTGCAGGTCTGCTTTCGGTCTCCGGCAAAACTGGTTCTATGACGCACGTGCTCCGGAGACAATAAACGTTTCTGTTTTCGTGGTTATTGTTTCGAGGGTGGGGGCGTTCAGGCGCTCGTAAGCTACATTTTGACGTCGTATCTTATGTCACTTTATCTCGCATGCCTTGCTGCACATTTAATCTTGCAGATACTCTGCACTCCCCGAAGTTGCCCAAGGTGTCTCTGCATATTTGTGGCTGCGAGATGTCACGTCAAAGGTAATTTTGATTGCCAGTCAGTCAGGCAGGCAGTCAGCATCTCTGGAGGTGCTTCAAATCTTCAGCTCGACACTCGTAAAATACTCGCAAGTTGTCCCTCGTTCTTTGAGGTATTTTTTGTTTTTCATATTTTTTTCTTTAACTTGCCTCAAAATGCGCTTAGCATAATAATCAGTGGGGAATCTTTGGCGAAGACGGTGAGCAGGTGGAGAAAAGGTGATTACTTGATTAGGGCGAGGCAGCTTTTCAATTTAATGCTTAGGTAATAAAGCTATCGGGTATGACAATTAGGGAGTTGGGGATACTATTTACATATAAAAACAACATGGAAAATTAATAGATAATTCCACTAAAACTAACTAATTACATTTGTAATGATAATGCAATTGATGTACCTTTTAGCTACAAATAAATGGGTTTAATATAGATTCTTTATAGTCCTAATAGCCTAACAGCCTTTTCAGCTCGCCAGCATTTCCTTATGGAACAATTAAAAGCCTTCTCAATATATCTTTAATATATTGTGAGCTCTAAATGTATGAGTCTTGAGTCGATTCCTTGTAATTCCGCCTTGGTTTAGCCACCACTTCATACTCCTTTGCATATTATCAATTTAGGCTTATATGGAATTCCCCTCGCATTCTACTCTCTCAGACCTAATTAGCTTGAAATTCCTCAAGCGGAATTCATCTTCCATGTACGCCAGGATCCTACTGCCTTCAGGCAAACAGGATAAGTCTGTGCACTTTGCACATAAATGTTTGTAAACATGGTTATACAAAGAGATACTTACACGCTCGATCGCTCAAATAAATAGGCAATAAATGAGAAATTGCTATAGCAAATTTTCCTACAGCTGCAAACTTTGATTACCGATTGTTTTCAGTTTGCTTTGGTTTGAGGTACATGTAAATATATGCAGATGTGAAACTCCGATTTCCAGTGTATCTGTTTGAGTTGTTTCCCAATTGCTGGGGGTACACTGAGATCAATAGTATACCGAAAGAATAAATACCAAATCTCGTGTTAAATTTCAAATTTAAAGAGTTAGGTTTAGGTTTCTTTTTTAAATAAGTGGAATATAAGCTTTAATAATTATATGTTCTACATATTTTCTTTTTGTTGTAAGCTGAAGAAATAATCTTTAAATTAACTTTTAGCAGTAATATTCATTTATCTTTTGTTTCCTATAAAGGTTCTATTAGATATTTCTCTAATTTCAGCTATAGACTTTTGGTTTCTGTGCACACACATCCGATTCAATTGATTACGTATTCCGCATTGTTGTGTATTTGTCGCGACGGAATTTCATTTGGTTCTTATGGGACGCTCAGTCGATCAGGGGACCCATTGAACTAACCAACCCCCCCACCCTCGATTCCCTCCCTCTTAACCCATTGGTGCCCCCTCTTAACCCCAACGTTGCCATTGAACTGTAACGCATTCGGCATTGTCTATGCAAAATGGTTGCTGCTGCTCATTCTGTGGTGTTTCATCGAATTCGTCTGTTGTTCAACTTTTTGGTCACTTGTCGATGTTTGAATTTCTGAATGGAGTTCGGGTTTACCCAGGGAAAAAAATGGGATGGGCGGGAGTGACGGAACTAGGCGTGGTTAGGCCAATTGTCAGATGGCTAAGAGTTCGCCAGATATTAGCTGGCAAACCAATTGAGTTGTGCGGGGTAAGGGAGCTTACACATGGCAAAAAGGAGTCAGGAAAGAAAATCGTATTCATAGTTTTGGGGGGAAAATATAAAGAAAAGCTTAAATATGAGTTATTTTTTTAAAGAAAACGTAGAAGAACATACATACAAGAAGACTTGGTTGCTGTAGGTTCTGATTAATAACGAGTATCTTTTCTTTTATTTTATAAAACTGCAAACAAAATGAATTGGAATGTCTAGTCAAAGGAACTGAACGTTTAAACACCTATTATTAGTAACAGATCACCATAAAAGATCTCAAAATAATCAAAACTAAGTAATGACAGCTCTTTCCATATCCATTACCTTATTATATTCGATCTTCCCATTTTTTGTATCTCATTCATTCCCCAAATTAGCCTTTTGTGAGCTTCAAGGAAGCCGGCGTGTGTTACCTGAGTGCTTTGGGGAATTGCAGCTTGTGTTCTATACTCCATAGCTCCCTTTCTCCCAAAAAATATTAAGCCCCCTTTTAACCCATCAATTGTCTGTCGTCTAACACGGCGCATGACTTGCATATTTATGCGATATATGCGAAATGAATTGTTGACTTTTAACTCTACCGTCCAACTTCGAAGGTGACCAAAAGGCAGTTGATAAATAAGCAGCTAAAAGGGAAAACCAACCAACTAGCAGCAACATGAGAAGAAAAAAAAAACAGAACATAGCCAACCGGTGGAGAAAAAAAAAACTATAAATAAATAAAGTGCATGTATTTGGAAAGCAATTCGATGCAGGCGAGCTACGAACGGAAAATAATAATTTTACGGCGAGATCAAGTGACTGGGAGTAGGGTGAAGGGGGGCGGGGCAGAACCCAGAAAAGGGGGGGCGGGGGACGGGCGGTTGTCAGCCAAAATGGCTGTCAGTCAAAAGTGAAGTGTAACAGCTGTGTGTGAGTGTGTTACATAAGGTTGTGGGTTTCAGAATTTGCGGCAATGCATTATACATGTATTTTCTTCACACACACACAAGGGAAAATAGTTCGCAAAGGTTGTGATTTAAAAGCCTTGTATATTATTAGTATGTATATATTATTAGTATATTTACTTTTCTAATGATAAGCAGTTTTTAGATAAAAAAAAGTACCCCCTATTTCATTTTTTGTTAGAGATATTAACTAGTTTTTCTTCTTAAATTTAATTATTCAGAAACTGGTGATAGTTTTAAGGTTTTCTTTGTTTTGTTTTTAGTATTATAAATATTTTTACCAATTTATTTTCTCAGTGCAATCTTCCCTCTTAACGTGTGCAAATGCGTTAACATAAATGTAACACGTTTCGCTGTGGTAGCAACAACTGCATCAGCCACTATCCACATGTCACGTAGCTTTTGCATGCCGGCAACAGAATCGAAAACCCCAAAGACCCCAAGAAGTCTGGTGACCCAGGAAGCTGTCACATCTAAAAGGAGCAGACAGGAAACATCGCAGGATGGAGTGCAGGGAATCTAAAGAATTTAATTCACAATCATTGCCATTGTTGTTAGATCTTACAAAAATATTCTAAACTATATACAACTTTCGGTGGTGGCTGGAAATATAAACGCCAAGTAACCATAAATTGTATACATGTTTCCCCTCACTAGTTGATTAAATTTTTAGCATGGTTTTGTTAATTAACGAGTCACGACATTGCTGTTGAAGTTATGCAACCTGAAAACGAACTGAAATTGCTAGAGTCGTGGAATAAGAGAAATACATATAAATCAGCAGAGGTCTCTGATCTAAGTTTCAAAATTTTGTAAGCCCAATGAAATATAATGTATTTTTACCGAATGATTGAAGTATACTTTGGCTGCTTCTATGAAATATTTAAAGAATTAGAACTAGGTTTCAAAGTATTGTAAATCCAATGAAATCTAATTGATGTGGTGGTATAAAATTCTACATTTCTTTGGCAGTTTTTATGAAATATTTGAAAAATAGTTGAGCTACGTTTTGTGGTTTTCTCTCTGTCTTTTACTCCAAATCTAGTTAGAATAAGTTCTTAAACTATTAGAAAAAAAATGTAGATTGCATTTTCAGTCAAAAGGTTGCTTACTTATGTTATAAAAATCCTTTACTTTATATTTACTCCACTACAAAAAATATTGTACCTCCAAAAAAGCGGAACTAACTTCCCGAAAGCGAGAAAAACCAATGAGTGTTTTCATCCAATGTTTTCCGTTTCCACTCAGCCCTTTCTTTCCCCCTGTATTTTATCCCCCTTGTTTCGGGGGGGAGAGTTCAAAAGTCCCTTGACAAAGCTAAAATTTAATTAGCCGCCCAGCAAGTGGCGTTTGCAAATGAAATTACACAAACACGCCCCTGCCGCCCGCACACACTCCCCTTGGGTCCCTCACATTGGTTTAACATTTAGCCACTTGGCGCGAAAAGGAAATAAAATACACGACAATCCAACAAAAGCGGACAACAAGGGGGGCAAAAAAAAAAATAAGAAAAAAAATGCAACTTGCATCGAAACATGAAACTCGCCCGCTTTTCCTGCCCGTGCTTTCTCCGGAAAATTGTGCTGTGCTGTGCAGGCGCCCCGCCCGCTTGGCTTTGTAATCCTCGCGAGCTTCACAATAAACACGAAAATATAATTTGCAGCGTTTTTGCAGGCGACGCGCTTCCGCTGCCAAAGCGCAGAAACGCAATGAGTTTTAGACAATAGATGCCACAGTGAAGGGTCATTAAGAGCAACACGTTCTAGGGGAATTTTGAATAAAAGAAATACATCAAATATTATAAAGATCAAGGAGATCTTGTAGAAAATTCGAAGGAAAAATGTTAGAGGGTTCTTGGGATTTCAAGAAGTTTTGTTTTATTTTTGTAATAAAGTTTTATGGTCTTCCAATTCATTTCATTTTTTGATCATCTTTCTAATTTAAAGTTAAGGATATTTAAATTGAAATCGGGAATAAGATAAAAATAAGTTTATGTGTTGATTTTCTAATAAATATAACCAACAGTACTCTAAAGCAGGCAAGGGCAGCAAATAAAACGGAAAGAGCAGTGGGAGCTGATCCACGCCCATCATGGCTCTAAAGTAATAATACTTCTTTGCTCATGTTCGCACTAAGCTAGAATTTATTTCTAATAAAATAATTATTACGGTCACGAAGACAATTTAAATTTAAGCCAAAGTGTTCCGAATGGAAAAGGCTAAGACTGGTAATTCTGAATTCCAAAACACTTTAAGGACAATTATTATTTAAATCTCCTTCTCTGGATATTAATATTATTAAATTATTACCTATTTATTTTTAACTACACCTAAAGAATAACCCACATTAACCAAGTAATCCCCTCATACTGGCTACCCACTGTACTCGGCTACCGTGGGGTTAGCCGTGCAAGTAACACTAATTACCTGGAACTAAATATGGCGCCGGATTCGGTGGCGGCAGCCAATACGTTGCCGTTATCGCCGGATACAACTGATGGCCATTTGTGGTCATGTTTGTGGACATGCCAGTGGACGGATGGTGCTGGGGGTTGCCGGGATGATGGTACTGATGGTGCATCGGCGGCGATGGCGAGTGCTGCTGCTGATGATGTGGCGGCGAGGAGTCCGCGGAGGAGGAGCTGCCAGAGCTCAGCTTGTTACTATAGCGGACGAGGATGTTGTTGTTGTTGTTGTTAATGGGAGGCGGAGAACCTCCTCCACCGCCACCACCATGAACTTTGGCCAGCAGGGGGCGCTGGTCGCCATTTCCAGTTGCATTTCCATTTCCGCTTCCGTTGATTGTGTTGTTGTTTAAGGAATTGCTAGTGCATTCCATGATATTTGGATTTTTCATTTTATTTATTGGTCGCTAGTGTTGGCGCCAACCACACGCACAAGGGTAACAAAAAAATATATACTTCGAAGGGTTTTAAATCGTATTTTTCGATTTAGCTAAAAACTTCGATTTGCTGGTTTATGGGCCTCTTGGGCTAAATTAAAAACGAAAACCAATATTTTATTTGTATTTATTTTAGCACAAGGGCTGCCATTAAAATGCCACAATTATTCACTTGTGCATAATTTGAATTTTATTTGCCGCACACACGCACACAACACACACGCGATGATATTTCACTCAATTTTTTTTTAGTACAACGCCATTTTGGTATATAACTAATTAATTTGCCATATTGTCCGGCGAGTGCAGTTAGCCTTTTTGCAATAACGCAATATTTTTTAACGATTTTTATTGGCATTCTGTGTTATTTACTTTCAATTTGTTGCACATCCCCCATATCGCTAATGGCCCAGACATGACCCGACCGTACAGGCTGCCCATACAGATGGACAATATTTATTTTTATCGTTACGATTATTATGGCGATCACATAGCGCAGTTATTTGATTTTGCATTTAATGTCCGCTAAGGAGCCCCGCAAAACGATATTAAAATCAGTGGAAAAAAATCACAAACAAAATAAACCAAAGAAATATTGAATTCATTCCAGCTTTCGCTTAAACAATTTTTATGGGTTAAACCATATTTTTTCGTACGCTAATAGTAAAAATATTTGACAGAAAAAAAGGGAATCTATCTATCCAGTTTTTGTGTAGTATATGTAACTGCCTTGGGAACGTTTTTAGTGCGTTAAAATATTTTCAAGTTAGGCTCTAGGCCACACCCATCTGCTGGCTTTCTACCTTTCTGTGTACATAACACCTGTGCGAAGCTCTAATCAGCTTCAATGGAGTTTTTTTTTAAAGAAACGAATGTCTGTGTTTATACAATAAATGAAACCGAGACGGAGAGAGAGGGGGAGAGACAGAGAACTCAGTGTAAATAATTGGTAACTCGAGGCCCATGTGGGGAGTTTTGAGCTGGAAAACTAAACAAGCCGACAACTGTTCGACACCTAAACATATACGAACAATATGAAATTGTGAAATTTGTAGCTTATTTATCTAACAAACGTTTGACTTTGAAGTTCGACTTATTTGATTGTGAAATTCCTACCCAAAGTATCGGATATAGCTGGTGATTGAGTCTATTTATAATACACTTATAGAAGGAAAGCCATTTCAAGGGATATATTTATTACATTTCTATGAAGTTCCTTTACAAAATATAACGAATAAATTAACCAGTTTAATGATTAAATTATTAATTTATATTCTCTAAGAAAACAATATTCATTTTGAGAGAGAAGACTGGCCTTCATATGGTATTTCAAATCTGTTTACATTTCACTAAAGTTCATTATTTGCATCCAAGTTGGTTTGAGTGCTTTTTTCCAATTTCATGTGAAATTTGAATATTTTTTGTCTGGCTTGGAGGAGTACTCGCATTTTCTAATTTAGCTAGCTTTTCCTCTGGCCCCCCCTGAACTCTCTTTGGCCCATCACCTGTCTCCATTTGTCTATTTTCAATTTCTTGTGACCCAACTAAAATTGACGTTTGCCAGTCTATTGACAGACTGCCTAAAGAAGACGATGATGATGACGATGATGGGCTGGGATGGGATGATGATGCTGATGCTGATGTCTGAGCTGATGGCTTCTTGTTTGTACATGGCCAACATATAGACATAAATATGCGTAAATAGACAAGTTTCCCCGCAGTGCCCTTTTTTTTGCCTTCCCCCCACCAGTTTGGGGAATGTAACTCAGAAGAAGAAAGTGCAAATATTGACGAGAGTTTCCATTTTGCAGGTGGCCCAAAGTGGAACAGTTTTCTGTTTTCTGTCAGTTGAGAGAGTTGCGACATATGCTAAACCAATTGATTCGGTACGGGAACGTCTTTAACTACAACATATATAATGTGTATATAATACATATGTATGAGCAGCACGTGTGTACATTTTCTGTGACATTTTCGTAATCACTTTGTTAACGCTTCGCTGGGCCGTCGAGGCGGAATAATTTTTTCTAAGTGCCCTGCAGTTTTGAATTTGAAAATTGTCCGCAGTTAAAACATTTGTAGTTACCTGTGCGGTGTTTTTCTTCCTAACCCACATTTTGTAAACTTTGTACACTATCTGTGAGCTGGAAATTAACTTGACAACAAGCTGCTCAGCTTGGCTCGCAATTATCGCATAAACTTTGCATTTACACTCTGAACTTTGCCTCATGTGGTTACCTTTTTTTTCTGTTTGTTGGTGCTTCGTTTGCTTGTTGTTGTTATTATGGCTGCTAAATGAAAATATTCAGAGCGTAAAGTTACGCTTTTCCATTATAAGCGAGTCATTCGAAGCATGATAAAATCTAATGTGGAGGTTTCGGTCTCGAAGAATATCGAAAGTGAGTTTGTGATTCGTTCAAAAACATACGGAAGGCAGAATAGATTGAGGTTTATTATTAGCTAAGAGAGTAGAATGTTATATAATTATGACCACAAGTAGGTTTACATAATCATTTGAATACGGAAAGTAGGTTTCCGGGTAATAAACCGAATAATTTCAACATCAAATGTGGTTTAAGGGGAAATAAAATGTTCTGAATTACAAAATTAACTAAAATATAAGAAGAAAATATAAATAATTCATTTAAATTTATATATTTCCCGTGTTCTATATTTATTATTATTTATTTATAACAAATATGCCACGAAAATAGTATAGCGGACAAATTGATCTCACAAATCACCTAAGCTCTGCCTAGTTTTCCATTTATTTAAATATTTTTAAGTTCCTTGAAAACGAAATTCCTCTTTTCGAGCCTTTGACGAGCCGTTGACATTTTGTATTTAATACGACCTGCACTCAGTGTCTTATTTTCCCGTGAGGTTCGCCTCGTGTGAGGCTCCTCAAAAATGAAAAGCGAACGAAAATTTGACAACTGACAATTTCCGTTTGTTGACTTCGTTCGCCTGTGAGTGATTATTTTCCGAGGGACCATTTTC
Organism: Drosophila parvula; assembly: GCA_018904695.1. Taxonomy (NCBI): domain Eukaryota; kingdom Metazoa; phylum Arthropoda; class Insecta; order Diptera; family Drosophilidae; genus Drosophila; species Drosophila parvula. The sequence continues at coordinate 34,704 of JAEIIG010032958.1, read as the reverse complement.
TACCTCCTGTTCCCCCCCAATGATTCATTTTCGTTTCAAAAATCATTACGTGAGTGAAAAATATGGGATTACAATGATCCGAAAACACTTGTTCTCTTAGGGACTTTTCACTTGTTGGTATTTGCCCAGATGTTGCGGGCTCTTGACTGTATATATATATAAACAGATATATATATGTTATATTCAGGTAAATGGGATGCTGAGCTAAGGTCTGAAAGTTGACCTTGCCGGTGAGAGGTTGAAATGGTGACGAAGGCGATGAGGTGACGAGGGCAGAGAGCTCATCGACAGCCGCGACTGAAGGCTATTTATATGGCACACCTAGCTCCAAGCTCACACACTCGAGTCACTCGGCCGGAACGCCAATTGGATCGGAAATCGCCTTTTGTCTGTTATATTTGCCAACTTATATATATATATATATATATGTATATATATATGGGCTGTGCCAAGCCCCGAACCCTTGCCCCTAGCATTTTTTTGTAGAACTTCCCCTGAGAGCCGCCCATCTATCAGCTGTTCTATTCACAGTGGAATCAATTATTTTCGACACAATTACCGAGAGTGCGGCGAGGGGGGGTTTATTTTCACAGGTAAATAGAGATAGGCAAAAAGTTGCTGATATAAATAACAGTAGGGCAAACTGAGTATGGGGGAAAATGTAGATACATTTAAGTAGAAATATATTTGGTAAACAAATTTTAGAGCCTTGTAGAAGATAGTAATATCCTCATCATTCTTGAACAGATATTAAATCTTTAGATTATATATATTTATATTTGATTGATTAATCTGAGCTTCAACCATAATGATAACATTTAATTATTGATATTGTTAATCAATTATCAACTCTTTTTATAGGTTAAAGCTTACAGAATTTCGTTTTAATTAAAGAAGTTCATGTATATGTTTTTTCTATTTTTCAAATCCAGTTCAAGGAGCAATTTACCATGGAAATAATTCTATAAAATATATTGCATATCCCCGATCCTCATTCTATTAAATTCCCTCAGTAACCATTCCCTTTAAGCAATCCCCACTGTACTTTCATGCACCAATCCAAGCCAAGTTCTTATCGTACGCTAATTATGCAAATGCTATGTGCATTTCAAAGCCTCATTTACACACATTCGGAAAAAGCGCTGAATTTGCGTATTCTTTACGATTTTTCACTGACTGCAAATCGGGCCGAGTGTATCTTTGTATCCGCTGAATACCTATGAATCAATCACACACGTCTTGAACTTTAGCTTTGACACGCGCGTGCGCATCCGCTTTTCCGAACTATCTCCGCAGAACGGTCTCCGATTTGAGAGTATCCGTTAGATACTAGACGGGAATTTCGACGATTTGTCGCTGATATATATATATATTTTTTTGTTTGTTCGAGGTTTTTGTGTATTTTTTCCGCAGTCGATCCGAAAACGCGACTGATGTCTGGGCGATTGAGTGACAAACTGCTGGCGACGCTTATTTTTTCGCTGCCGTTTTTGCGCTTCGTTCTGCGGTTTATTTTACTTGATTTTTGTTGCTATACCCGTAGTTGTAGTTGTATCGCGTATGTACTTTAGCCATTGTGTGCTCAGTACTCGGTACTCAGTTCACGATGAGCCGCATGGCGACGTCAACGGCAACAGCCACAGAAGCGAACCGTTCGAATACAAAAAAAAAAAAATAAATATTATCATTATTGCCGCTGCCATTCGGCTTTGTGTCAAAATTGGCAATAAGAAACGCGTGCTGGCTTCAAAATTGTGCTTGGGAAATGGGAAAATTATGAAGATTGAATGAATCTTTAAAAGGCACTTCCAGAAAATGTTGAAAAGTTTGTTTGAGTAACATTTGAAGGCTGAGTATCCTAAATAGTTATCATTTCCTTAAGACACACATGCAGGAGGCTTCGATCTTCAATTTAATCATGAAATTTCCTCGAGAATAATGTGAAATATAACTGATAAAGATACTTCCTTTAACTCCACTCATATCTGTGGCTGGTTTCCCATTTCTCAGCGGAATAAGTCAATGCATATGTTACACGTTCAACTCGTATATATTCTTAAATATTTCCATATTCCTCGGAGACGGAACCTCTACCTGAAAGAGGCCTTCGGCTTGGGGGTCTGGGTATTTTGTTTTTGTTTATATTCGTTTCGTTTCGCATTTCAGGCAGTCAGTGACAGTCCGTCACATTCACGGCAGTTGTTTAACTTATCAGTTAACAGCTCAGAGCTAAAAGCTGCTCAAGCTGGATCATAATTCAGCAGAAAATTGTAAACACATTTGGTCAGCTGACCCTTGGAGAATTATATTTACAATAAATATGGAATCTTAGCTGAGAGAATCCATCTAGACTAAATAGGTAACAGAGAGAAAATCTGAAGAGATATGTCGAACGACATGGTGCCACTGATGATGCCTTCTTATCTGTGGCTCTGTGAATGGGAAATTTAATTAAAACCGAATGGAAAATAAAACCAAAGGCCAGCCCGCCATATGCTGCCGCAACAAGTGCTGGGTCTGGCCAGCGAAGTGAGGGGTGGAATTATAAAACAATACGCCCTCTAATTACAGAGATACAGATGCAGATACAATGGGAGGGAACACTTGAAAAGAACAGACGCACCAGGCCATTTTCGATAATTGAAAATAATAATTAAAATTCCCTGATTGAAGGGAGGCAACAACAGGCAGACAAAATAATAATAAAAGCGCGCCGAAGGATCGTCGGGCTGACGTCCACAATTGGAGTGAAAGATGGCCATAAAAGCCGGGACAACTGCAGGGCATACATAATACGATTTGTATCTGTTAGTATGCAAAACGCGTAGCCAGTATGCCTTCTTCTCCTCCTCCTCCCATCTTTTCTTTATTTTTTTTTTCTTGTGCTTTTGGGTCATAGAGCCCGTTAGCCGTATTTGTCCATCAGAAGTAATCATGGAATCGGTTGTCACATTCCCCCATTTCCATAGAATTTATAACCCCCTTCTCGGCGCTCCGCCCGGCCCCGCTTTGGGCGTGCGTGATTTCTTCAATTAATTGTTGTCTCCAACTCTCGACAGTCAGCTCGGCTGCCTGCCAAGAACTTCGAACGTTGCACAATGTCACTTTTTTTTTTGTCTTCTTTCCCATCATTGTCTACACCTAATTGGAGGACCAATGAAGAACTTGTCGGTCCATTGTGTCCGCCAGTGCAACGGCAACAAAAGGTCCATGAAAATATGCATAATTCTAACAGGCCAAAACAATGACAATTGTCTAGGTAGCAATTGCAATTCATTCTGCAAAATCCAAAGGGCATTTTGTGTCATATTAAGAAATACAGTAAGTGATTGAACGAGGAGTTTATCAATTATGAACGAAACGGCAAGAACATGTCAATTTGTCTGACTTCAGGAAGTAAAGATTAGGCAAGTTCAATTAGCTGCGGAATTTTAGCTTTTAAATCCCTTTAAAAACAATTTAAAATACAGAAATAAATCTCAGAAAAATAGTTCTAGAATCATTCCAACAACTCTCATTGGTTTATTATCTGTTTAGAGATAGTGGCAACATCTTAATTGCTCAATAAAGGGCTGGCGTTGAAAAATTAAAGCATGCTAGAGCTCTTAAGTAGCTAACTGGTTTTCGCACTCGCTCGAAATGGCTCATAAAAACGCGTTCCCAACAGACGCGATTCCCTGAAAATCAACGCAGGCTAGATCAATCTGCTTTTGGGCCTCATTGCATCCTATAAACCAACTTCGTGTTGAACGATTTTTCATCTCCCCGGTCGGCTTTCCCTATCTATCTGGCTCCTTTCATGCCGCTGGGCATTTTGGCTCACAAATCTAGCAATTATTCACATATTTCAATTACCGCTCGTCAAGCGTAAGAAATGTCTGGTGGCCACACATGACAAACTGCAGCTGCAAGTGCAACTAGAAAATGCCACTGCGAAAATGCAACGGCAATTGCCAAACAGAATGCAACGCACTTTCAACACGCAACCTTAGGAAAATTTACCCCCTCGATTTCTGTGGAATTTCCAACAGGCCAGGAGATAGATAGCGATTCAGATTCAGATAGGAGATTCCGCAAAGCAAAACAAACTGCAAACAAAAACACCAAACAGCTGACTTGACTTACATAAACAAAGCTAATTTCTTTGCGCAAAATAATAATAATAATAATAATGGAAGTGAATTGAAAACTGGTTGAGACCGCAGCCGGTTCACCGGAGACAGCCAGAGAGAGAGAGGTAGAGAGATGTGGAGAAACTATGAAGAGAATCTGGCAGAGAAGCCGGCGGAGAATGAGTCAAGCTGCAGGCCAAGATTATTATTTGTTTTAGCCGATTCGGGTTTTTGCTCCTTTTTGCATTTAATTATTCGCTTATGGCTCGTTGTCGCTTTCGTTCGCTTTATTTTTTTGTTGTCAAATTTTAGGTCGGTGTTTACTTTTTGGCAATTGCCGCCACACACCGCATGACAAATCCAATCCAATGAGCTGCGGTAGCTTCTGCTGTTCTTCTGGCATCGGAAATTAGTGTTTTAATGGCATTTATTTTTGTCCCCCGTCGAAATCGAAATTGAAATATGTACGACGTATGCTCGCCCCGATATTTTTCCGGATTTCTTTGCGGTAGATTTCCCAAACCTATTAACTTAATGTTGGCTAAATTATGAATTATGTATGTGAAAATGCTTGTATATATTGCTGAGGGGGTTTTCAAGAGATTGCAGAATCTGTTGTCACTTTTATTTAGAACATTTTGAATATTTTAAATAATTTGTATTGGCCCCTCGAAGCAAAGATTCCTTCAAGGTATTTGTATTTGTTTAAATAAGCCAAAACTATATTTTTATCTGTTTTATTTATTGTTGAAAAGTGTATTAGGATTTTTTGAAAAACCATTGTTTATTGGTTTATTTTTGTTATTATATTCCGATTATATTTAAGTTATTTTTATTAGAAAAAACCCATTCATAAATTCAAGTGTTACATAAAGAATTTTCGCAGATACTTTAGACCACTTTCAAGGCCCCATTGAAGTCACTAGTAAATTGTTCACATTACACAATTTATCTGATATAATTAAGCACATTTTGTTTGCTGATTTCTTGCAACCAATTGCATTTGTTATTAACAAACACCAGTTGCCAGTTTCCAAATCGTTTTCTCAATTACTGAATCAACCCATGAATAAGTACAAGCCGCACGAATAAACTTATATCGCGTCAGATGTGGTTGGGGGAAATTATTTCAATCAATTGGCTGTGCCAATAGTTTATCAATATCGTGAAGTTCGTGGAGATACAATGCGTGGCTGCCAGCGGTTTCGTTTTTCAATTAAAGGCGACGTAGATTTATTTAATTTAAAGAATTTCATTTATATCATTTAGGGGACGACCAACCACGATACGATACACAGATACGGGGATACGTGCCGCGAATGACTGACTGACTGACAACTGGCGACAACTACACAGCACGTATCTAGCGGATACTGGTGCGCGACTAACGAATAGCGAATAACGATCGACAATCTATAGGGCGATCAACGATCCACGATCGACCGGCTGACTGAAGAGAGTCCCGCGTGAAGACTGAATGGCGATGGCAGAAAGCCCGCGAGCACTTCGCCCCGCCGATCAATTGCGCTGCACTTTTGAAATTATTTCAAAGCTGGCAACGTCGTCGCAGCACTTGCCGGCTCTCTCTCTGTCTTTAGTTCTCTCTCTTTTCTGTATATTTCTCTCTCTCTCTCTCTCTCTCTCTGTGTGTCTTGTAGAACAGCTGTTTTGGACACTTGTGGCTCGCTCGCCAGAAAGCTAATTAGCCACGCTCGTTGCCTTGCCTCTGGCTGTTTGTTTATTTATGTTTGCTTGCGGCGAAGTCATCATCGGTTGACACTATATATGAGCTCACTCTCTCTCTCTCGCTCAGCCAATGCCCCTCTCTTTCTTTCGGTATATGGCTCTCTCTTTCGGATTAGTGCCGGGTTGACTCAGCGTTTTTCCTGTTCTACGTGATTGAAACGTGCATTTGCAATGATTGATTGAATTTCACTTATATTTTTATTCGAATTAGGGGGAAGTCTCAAAATGTTCTTAATTATTAGCTATAAATAGAATAAATATAGCTCGGCTCTAATATTAATATTAGAAAGATATATATGTATATACAAAAGTATCCGGAAAATATAAGATCAATATCTTTCAAGAGAATTTGACGTAATTGAAACGTTCATTTGCAATAATTGATTGAATTTCACTTATTTTTATTGGATTTAGGGGGAAGTCTCAAATTGTTATTAATTATTAAATATAAATAGAATAAATATAACCAAAAACTATTAGTAATTATTACCAAGAAATACAAAAAAGTATCTGGCAAATACATAAAAAGTATACTCCCCAGCTTTAGCTTCCGTTTATTTTGGCATTAGCTCAAGTGACCATAACTTTAGATATTCATAAATTAACTAAATTTTAGAGTTTATTGCTTCGACTGCAATGACATTACATAAATCACACTGGGCATTTAGCTCTTTTTCACATCTCACTAAACAAGTTGCCCCGCATGTAACACACGCCCCACCATGTGCAACCCGTCCCAGGTTTTCAGATCTTCTAACACATTTAATGCCAAGTCAACGTTGTTTGTGCTCACTTGACAAGATCGCGACGACCTAAAAGGTTTCGAGACGCGAGCAATTAACATCAGAGCTACAAATAAAAAACGAACCATCGCAGATACTGTGTATCTGTGTATCTGCCCAATGCCGGGCGTTGTGTGGAGTGTATCCATATCTATATCTATCCGGCTAAGCGAGCGATCACGTCGAGCACACATAAAAAAAAAATAGATGGAGGTCTCAAACGGATAGAAGGAGATTCTACAACAATACTACATACAGTAGTTGTCTCGAATTTAATCATTTTCAATCATCTTTTTCTCTCTGTGCAGTGTTTGAGAAAATCAATTGAAGAACGGTCTCTGAGAGCCTCGCTGAACTCGCCGAACATAGAAAAGCGCTTTGTTTTCGCTAGCTTGGCCCGCAGAACGCTTTATAATTGAATCGAAAAGTGTGCTAATGCGACCAGCGAGCGCTGAGTATCTGAGTATCTGGCAGATACCAGGTCACACACATCTGCGGGCTGAAAATTGCAAACATGAAAATGCATTCACAGATCTGAAGATAATACCGCCCAAAGAACACTCATTTAAATTCATAACTCCCCAAGAATCTCACGGATGCTTAAGTGACAGAAAATAAATTAATTATCTTGTCATTGAAAGAGATATGAAAAGCTTTTTGTTATTTGTTACTTTATGTGTGTCAATTTTAATTACAAAACGTTTAGGGGCACAGAAATCTGCATATAGTAAACTTAATTAAATAATGACTAGGTTTAATATTAGCCAGGAAATTCTTTGTCAGAATTAAGTTTTCATTTTTTTGTTTGCTACGTAGATCTTTCCATCTTCCTCTGGCCATTTCTTTGACAAAGATACTTGCCATTTATTTAATGAATTTCGTTTGCTATTCTTAAAGTCAAGCTGTGTTTTGAAATTGATTCGACGCTGTCAGCGCCTGACAATTCGCAAATTAATAAAACCATTAATTTGAAAGCCAACAGGCGTAGAAATAAAATTGTGTTCATAAATAAACTCGTATAAGTATACAAGAGTATACATATATCTATATCTAGTTGCATTATGCTCGCATCTCATTAATTTGGCATGATTTCGGATGGCCAAAACGGGGCGACAGAGAGGGAAACAATCGATGGACGACAGCAGAAAGAGACGGATGCCAGAAGAGGCAGCTAAAAAGACGTCCTCAACCGAGTACAGAGCAACTAAGCCAAGCCAAAAGGGCAGGCTAAAAAGGCGGACAGCAACAACGTCGACGACAAACGGCAGCTAAAAGTATTTAGAATTTCTGGCATTTTGTCAAGTGTCGCCAAAACATTTCGCACAAAACACGCACGTGCAAGGGAGAAGGGGCTAAGATAGAAAAGAGTGAGACAGAGATGCCAAAAAAAGGGGCGGTGGGAGCTGTATGTACTAAGGCGAATCTTGCACTTGTTGCATTTGCAAAATTTGTGTGGCATTTGAAAATGTTTGGCATTTGTTTTTTGCTCGGTTACACTATCCGACACGGGTACTACGACTATATGGGAATGTTAAGTTTACAATTTTATAATTAGAATATTTTACAATATATAATAATTACAAGTATTCATAATATTTAATGCTGCATATAGTTTGGTAACTTAAATTCTTGACAAGGTTGTTGTTAGAAAACGTTTGATGCAGAAGCAAAAATGTAAATATTTTAAATATTAAAAAAATAATTTAAACAATGAAGAAAGGCTGTTGTCTATTGTCAATCAGAAAATTCTATAAAATACTAATTTAGTAGTTAGAATTACTTTGACAGTTGCCTTAAATACCTTATATAATGTGTACTTTTAAAGATCTGGAAAGGCAGTAAGGATATATTTTAATTCGATTTTCCCAAGATCCTTTTGTAAGAGCATTTAATATTTCCCATCAAGAAATGCTTAATTTCCACAGTTTATTATTTTGCAGCTTCCCGTTCGCTGGCTTCGGCAATTAATTTCCTGATAAGCTGAGGCGAAAACACAAATAAGTGCATTTTGACAATACTGACATTTTGGCACTGTCCGCCAAATTGAACAGCGGACACTTCTGTTTGCAAAACACACACAACTCATTCATTTAGATTTTTTGTGGCATTATTTGTTAATATTCGGGTTTATTAAATCGGCTAAACTGATGTGTTAAAAGAGAGAGATAGAGAGAACGAGAAAGATTCTCGCTCAGATGGGTGCCAATTTTTCGTTAATTTACCATAAAATTTCGCTGTTACGTATTTTTAATTTTGTGATTTATTTTTGTCACGCGTACACACACTTGACGCAATTTAAGAAAAAACCTACAAAAAATACGGCGACAAGAAAAATTCTCAAATTGTTTTTGGATCAGCTGGGGATCTAGAGAAGATAGTGAAAGTGTATATAATTTAGCAAATTTTCCTATTCGAAATTACTGCAATAATAATCTGTTTCTTGGCTATTGGAAAAATCGTTACCTTTATCGATATATCGAAACTATTTGTAAAAGAACGAATTGGTATTTAAAGAGTGAGTAATTATTTATAAAATTAATTTTTAAAATTTCAATTTATATAAATTATCGTAAAATATCGATACTTTGTCCCATCTCTAACCTAAGGTAGTTGGCCCTTGAGGCACTTGTACACAATAAGGGGAAACCAAGGAAAGCAATTATGTAAGGTTGGGGGGAGAGGTAAGGGAAAACACAAAAGGGAACAACAATCGATGGACATCGATGTGAATGCGAACGGTGCCCCTAAACATTTCCGCTGCACTCGAGTCAGGCCAAAGACAACAAGAAATGCCAGGAGTCGCTCACACACACACATACACGCATGCTGAAACGGAAGCGGAAACGCAGGGCATAAGTGAAGTGCAAGAAGGAGACAGAAGAAGGACATGCAGGGCAATTGCTATCCGATTTCTGCGATAGGCAAAAGACACAATAACGATTTTCCGATTTGTATTTTGCCGTGAATAGGAAGTGTAAGGAAAGGCGTGAGTTGTCAACATGTCTGATCGCTAAAGTCCTTGCTAATCACTTAATTGGATTTAAAAATCAACTAAAATACATTTTTCTGAGTTTATAAATTAGTTATATAAATGATGAACTATTTTTCGAACTTCTTTAAACATTTTTAAAGAATTATTACAAGAAAAATCGCTTTTATTTCTTGCAAGTTGGGAGCTTAAACCTCTCTCCTTCAGAGAGTAATATTTCATAGTTCCTCATTTTTCTTTTTTGTTGAAACTCTTGCCACGAACGACTTCAATGGTTTTTCAGTCTTCTTTTCAGCACATATCCTAATCGATTTATTGGTCTCACACAATCCAACTAATACCCGGACTGTAGCCAGTTAGTCGCCCCCATTCTGCTCCTCCTTTCTTCTTCTACACTTTTTTTTTCTTCACTCGTCCTGTCAGTTTGAGCATTATTCATTTTCATTGCCGCATTCCCTGTTCGAACCTCGAATTCTTTTGCCTGCTTTGTTTTGTGTAATCAAATACAGACACTACACCCCTCATCTCCTTGATGCAAGCTTGTGATTAAGCCCGAAGGCTCACACACACACACACACGTACACTGCAGAAAAAAAGCGGGAACAGGCAATCAACTGCCAGCAGGAAAGGACAGACAGCAGGGAAGGGAACAAGGCCAATATGCCCCGAAAGGATACACGAGTATCTAAAGAGAAAAACTTACCATTTCGGTTCTCACTATCCGCCGGCTTCATCTGAATGGGATGGTGCATCTGTCAAAGAGAAGAAGACGGGGGAAAAATAGAGAATAGCTTACAAAAAATGGCTAATAAGTTTGGAATATGTGATTGAAAAAACCAGTCGTTGGATTACAAAATGGTTTAGTGATTTTTATCGAGCTGCAGACTTCCCACAATTGTAAGGAATTAATTTCCAAGTCATTAAGATAGGCTTGGGCCGTTTGTGTCTATTTTTTTAGTATTACTTTCTAGTTCTTCGCAAGAAAAAAAATTAAGAAAAGACCCCTTGGAAATGCCACTAAAATAATATCTTCTTTTCAGAATTAAATGATTATTTCCATATTTACCAAACCACTAAAGCTAAAGCTAGGTCAAACCAACATCCATCTATGTTTCTTTGTAAATCAACAATGATTTCATTAGTTTATTGAAGTGGTATTCGAGCTCATTAGATTTGATTTTGGCTCAGTTTGGACGGCAATTGTAAAGTGCCAATGAAATAGCTTTCGAAAAGGACCCAGAGATAAATGAAACAAAAAGGAGGAGCAGGAGTAGAAACCATTTCATTAACGCTGCCATTAGCACTTGAAAAATGCAATTCAATGCCGATGCTTTTAACAAATTTCCCATTTATTTTACATTCGTTGGGCAAACTAAACAGATAAGGTCCCTCGGTCCTTTGGTCCTTGGTTCTGTCAGGCAGCGGCCATTACTTTGATTTCAATTAACTTTTCATTCAAACGGTTCGAGCAGCGGAAATGATAATAATAATACTTACAACGATATTAGAAAATGGAGCTTCAATTGCATGAAACTTTTCTCTCTTTTTCTTTTTTTATTTTTTGCATTGGAGGGAGGCGGTGGGCGTGGGTAAAAGTCCGGACAAAGTGACTCTGAATGACTGAATGATGTTCAGCAAATTGAAATGAAATGCTTACGGGTTGAGGCCGGCCTTCCCCACACAGAGTTGGGGTGGAAGTCAAAAGGCTTTTGCACAAATTACGAGAGAATGTCACCGCCTCTGGTACTTGGTACTTGGTCCTTGTCCAGCTTCAAATCCCGCCGCATCCCCCCTCATTGTTGCGCCATTTTGCTGCTCTATTATTCAAAATTGACAGTTGAATGAGTAAAATGGCCGTCTGCCTTTTCTGGCATTTCATTTAAACGAACTGTCTGTCTGGTCTTGCCGAGAAGGACTAGGAGGACTAGTGTGGATCCGGGCAAGTGTCTGTATCTATTTGGCTTAGTCGAGTCCTGTTCGGGTTACCCTTTTCAATTTGATGGCATCGAGGCCGTAATGCGATTTGTAACAACTAACAATTTCGGCCTTGTCTGATTGACAATTAGCTGTCAAAATATTGTGGTTAGTTTTTGGGTTTGCCGCAAGAAAAAGAGAATTTGAAAAATATTTATCTGAATAGTGGTTTTACGGCACTGAACGATATCAGTTAGGAGTTTATATAAATCTCTTGAAAATAATATTCTTTTTGTATTATATTCATCAAATAACAACCCTTTTGCTTGATTTAAATTGATTTAAACAATTTTTTTGTTCTACATTTAATTTAAATAGGTATAAGATTACTTATATTATTTTGCCTACTTTAAAATGGTAACAAATATAAATTGTAAATGATTTTTAATTTATATTAAGAACCTTAATACAAATTAAACAAGAAAATTGTATTTTCCATGGCATACTTTCAGGCTGGCCACTATAGCCTTTTAGCTCCCCTCTCTCTTACGCCCTTCTCTCCCTATCTTTCCCCTTCTCTCGGAAGGCAACTGTGCCTTTTCACACGTGTCAAAAAAAATAAAAAGAAACGAAAAGGGACACCGACAGGACACTTAATACCCATACACACACACACATGGCCAGCAGTAGGCAGTTCAAAACAAAATATTTATTGTGGCCGAGCTTTTCCTCCTCGCTCCATGTGAGTGTGTGGAAATGCGGACATTTTAACGTCTGTTTACCTATCGATTATTTCAGGTAAATTAAGTAGCTTCGGAGCTGACGAGGACCTCGATGTGGCTGTCGCCATCGATGTACGACGTCCGACGTCCGACGTCCAATGTCCGTTGTCCTTTCTGTTGAGGGCAGGCTGCCAAATGCATTAAAGGATCAGACACGCTCACACCCACACGCATACCTGGACATTCAGGCAGGCACTTACTTACACAAACAAAGATCCACCTTT
>JAEIIG010032958.1:0-22134 GCA_018904695.1 Drosophila parvula | reverse complement strand
GGGGGGGGGGGGCATGTGGTCATTATTTTGACAATTACACACGTGGCGCCATTTGACCAGGGTCCTGCTTTCACATGTGTGTGTCTGTGTGTGTGTAGTCCTTCCCGCCCCCTAGCCCGGTGTGTGTATGAGGCAAGGTCCTTGTTTTAGTGGCAGCCAAACGTTCCTATATGGATTTTCCATTAACGATTTGAATATGTAAATCATGGACGGTAGAGTGCCAACAGTGGTCTCGAAGTGTGAAAGGAATTCTTTGATTTGAATTGGTTTTATGTTGAAAAATATATATTTTCACAACATTCTTTAGTTTCGTTAACAAATATATTATATTAAATTACGTACTTTGATAATAATGATAAATATTTAACATGTTTATAGTAGAGAAAAGTTTAGCAACTGACAAATATTTAATATCTTTGGGATTGGTTTGGAATTAATTAAAATAATTGTATTTTTCTGTAACTAAAATGCATTACTCTGCTCTTTATATTAATACCAAATTGTGTATCACTGTGCAGGGTCATATCCAATCGGTGGATAGAACCACCCGGCTATATCCCTTTCCGGATCGAAGCCTCTACACCCTCCCCCCTTTGGAATCTTAGTCTGTTTGCTTGTGCGTGGAACGCTTCATTTAATACGTTAACAATGAGATTGTCCTCAATAATTGAATCCACTAATTGACTGATGATTACATTTTGTGTTGGCCATACAACAACAGTCCGGGATCCATCGCAGGACACCCAATCCGTACTACCCGTTACCCCTCCGTTACCACCCGAAAAACCATGCATGGAAAGTATGTCATCGATCGATCGGGGGTCGCAAGCGGTTGACTTTCTCAAGCTGTATTATTCAAAAGGGCATACAAACAGTAACTACACTTGCTATAAGTGTGTGTGTGTGTGTGTGTGTATCCACACACATACACACAGGCACGCACACACACACACATACATACATACATACGCATAAATACAAAAAGAAACGCACACATACACGGACATAGAGAACAGGAAAAAAACGGGCAGAACTCAAAAGCTACATAGATGATATAGGGATGAGATATTGGGGTGTATCGGTGTGTGACTGTGTGTGTGTTTGGGGGTGTGGGGTGGGGGTGGTTGTGGGAGAGGTCAATGTAGGGGATGTACTTACCCCGTCCAAGGTCTTGATGTTGTGCAACGCATCCTGGGCGCGCAGGGCGGCCTTTCTTGTATAGTAGGTGACAAAACAGCACCCTGCAAACAAAATGAAACAATCGAATACAAATCGAATACAAATCAAACGAATCGATAGACAGTTGCACACAAGAACATATGATACAGAACGAACGTACTATATATATTATATATAGACAGAGAGTGCCATCGAAAAAACGCAGATAGAGATTTCAAATCTCATAACAAGAGCCTGAAAGTACGCTATACCAGCATATATTTGGGCTCTTTTTACAGCGATTTTCAATGGCACCCCTGTTCGATTTTTTAAGATGCATTAAGTTATTATTTACTGGCGAACATTACAAAGTTATTCTCTTATTTCAGTAACTATATTTTTGGGTAGCTTTACTTATCATGCATTTGGGACAGTTTGATCGAGGCTTAAAGCTAGATATATTATATATAAATATACGATCTATATGCGACAAGGCTTGGCATGCGGACTTGATTTTTTTTTTGGACACGGGACGAGCGCTTCATGCAAGCCATGCAAGGAAAATGAGACATGGAGAAAATATAATGGGGGACTACGACTGAGTGTGGCTAGAAGTAGGTGGAATATTTTTTGGTCTCTATTAACTTAAACACTGAATCCCTGAAGATATTTGTATTTTATTATAAAGATTGGAACAAGATTTATGTTAATTATCAATTTATATATACTTTTCCCTAAGCAACGGTCTACTTCATAAATAATTATAAGCTCTCTTTTATATAATTTGTATATACCTTTTTATTTGTATACCCTTTCATTTTCCCCTGGTTTAAGCCAGTTCTTTCCCCCACTTTATCCATAAATATCTTTCTATTGGATTACTTATTGAACTTCCGGAAAGTTGTTGCCTCAACCCTGTGACCTGGACACCCATCTAAGCTATCCACAGGTCCATTACGCAGATTAAATTATAATCCTCCTTTGCCATCGCAGGCCACAACCGCACTCCTGGCGGCTATCATCGTGTTAGCCGTGCTCGAACACCTTGCTCCAAGGATTAATCTACCCATACGCACACACCCACACACACACACCTAGGTATGGCGGACGACGGCCAGGATCAACCCCTCCACAGTCTGGACCATAAATATGCATAATGGAATTTACCTTTTCGCTGGCGAGGAAAGTTTGCAAGCAAATGCGCATATTATTCTAATACAGCCAAAATTAACCAGAGCAACATGCTCATATGCTGTATCCTGCACTCCTGAGTGTGTGGAAGTTTTTCCCGTTTATACACGCACAATTATGGCCAATTACCCCGGCCAGGGCGAAAACTTTGGCCAGCAGCACCCCCAACACCTGTACTGGAAGGTAGCCAGTTTTAATGTGAATGCGTTCGCCTCGCCATCATCAGCATAATCATATTACTTGATGCTTATCCCCAGGCCCGGGGACCGCAATTGATGGACATTGTAAAATTTGATTGAACCCCTTTGGCTAATCCGCACATTTGTATGCCCGGGAACGGTGTTAGGTTACTTGATCTCTGCGGTACACTCACCTCGGCTAATCGACGTGACCTTGTCCCGCAGGACATTCAGCGTGTGAACGGGCCCAAACTGCTCGAACATCTGCCGGAGACGCGGCTCATCCCAAGTCTTGGGTATTTGGCCAACAAACATCTTGATGTTGTCCGCATCCGGCTGATCCTTGTTGGGATCCGGACTGCTTGTCTCCATGACCACCAGCTCGGATTTAATGGATAGCTCATCCATGGGACTGTGCTCACTGCAATGGAAAGCCAGGAATAGTTAATATTATAAAAGTGATTTATTGCCAAAGTAAAACATAAGTATTTGTATTAGTTCTAAAGAAAATATGGAAGATATAAATAATAAGATAGTCAGAAAAAGGACTTAAGATTTATATTATAAATATTCCCTGTAAACAGCCTCCCAAAAGTACAATATGGTTTTAAGAACTGAGTAACGATTAGGAATAAAAGTGTATCGATAGAAAAAGCATGATATGATATATCGCCAAAACTATCATATCGAAAATATCGTAAATTTGGAAATATCCAATATGGAAATATTAAAAAATATTGAAAATATCGATCAAATCAATATTATCCATAACATATTTTACTAATGTAATCTGTTTAAGTTGCACCAATTATATTTGCAACATCTTCAAACATAACCTTTTAATAACTATTTCCTTTGACACATTTCGATATATCAAACAGAATATCGATTTTTCGTACATACATCACAAGTTAAAAAATCGATTTACGAGTCTATATCGACGTCTGCCAGAAGTAACAATACAGAGGTGATATTTTTATATATGCCGATTGCATGCAGATTAATTTATTCACCGCATTTATTTGTATATAATATAATATTTAAATAGTTGAAGATAAATGTATTTAATTTGTAGATAATTTTATTAAACTATTTTATGATGGATAGCCCTATGTTTTATTAGCTTTAGTCTGTTTTTTGTCGGTTTTTTGTTGGGTTTTTCTGCAGGTTGATCTCCGGTTTAATTGGTATTTTCCACCGGCTTTGGTGCTGAAGTGTCTTTTACAGAAACTTTTTTGGACGGTGGAGCTGCAGCCGGCTCTTCCGGAGGCGGGGGAGCTGCCACTGGTTCTTCCTTCGGCGCGGTACTTGCCACAGGCTCTGGAGGTGGTTGTGAATCACCTTTTACTGATTTCTTTTTGGCGTTTGAAGCGGCATCAGGTGCCTCCGGCGGCGGGGAAGCTGACTTCGTCTCCACCGGCGCGGGAGCTGCAACTGGCTCTTCGTTCGGCGGAGGAGCTGCCGAAGCCGGAGGAGCTGCCGAAGCCGGAGGCCCTGCCACCGGCGCCCCTGCAAGCGGAAGAGCTGGTGGTGGTGCAGCAGGTGCTGGAGTATCTAAGCTTGAGTCTGAGGTTTCGCTCTCCGCGGCAGATAGCCGAGGCTTCGGACCTCGGAGGACATTGAAGGTGGGCGTGGAGAAGCAAAGATCGTTTTTCACCCCATCCCTACCCGGGAAACTGGGCTGAGTGCCCATCGCACCCAGCGAATGCGCGGCACAAGAATGGGCAGCACAGATGTGGTGTTCCCGGGTGAGTTGCGGATACTTGGCTATGTGGAAGGCCAAGCTGCCCACGAAGGCATCGCCGGCGCCAGAATAGTCCACATATCGGGGCACATCGGCAGCTGGAATATGGGTGCACAGCTTCTTCTTTTTCTGCCTGGACATGTGAACTGCTCCCGAACCCGCCATTGTAATGATCACGCTCTGTGCTCCCTTTGAAAGGATGATATAGGCCGCAATCCTGGCCTCATCTAAGGTCTGTACCTCTACCATATCAGCCAAAAGAGCGGCTGCAAACTGGTTAGCCACCAAAATGGTTGGTAATTTCAAGAGGTCGCCGGACACCTCCTTTTGCGGGGGCGACACATGCAGGATGGAGACGCCCTTGAACTGACGAATGGCGCACACGGTGGCTCGTGGGTCAGTCTCCATCTGACAGAGGAGAACCTTGGCGGCGCGAATGGTCTTTTTGGCATGGCTCACGTCTCTGGCGGTGAGAAGGTCGTTCGCCCCAGCCACATTGATTTGGTAGTGTTGACCATCTTCCGAAACGGCGATCTCATTCATTCCAGTGGGATCGTTCTTCGCCTGTTCCACGTGGTCCACATCCACCGACAGTTGCTCCAGGTAGTTCAGGTATTCGTCGCCAGATTTGTCCTGGCCCACTTTGGCCACCAGAGCGGTGGAAGCGCCCAGCTTGGCGGCGGCCACGCACTGATTGGCCCCCTTGCCACCAAAGGAGGTCAACATGCAGGATCCGTTTACCAATTGACCGGCTCTCGGCAGTCGATCCACATGTCTGGGGGATTTTAAATGGAAATTAACTAGCTTCTAGCTTAAGATCTCCGATTTAAAGCTTACGTGATGTATTCGATGCTCGCGGCCCCAACGACCACGACATCCAGCGACTTTCCCATCTAGACAGCTGGTGTAGGCTTAGTAATTTTGCTAGTTTTTTTTGTTTCCCTATTCCATGGATAATATTTTTGTGAAAAAACTACATGACTGACGTTTTGTGCTAAGAAAATCAATGAAATATTCCATAGTATTTAAGCAATTTAAATAAATGTCTTGATTTCCAAAACACAATTAAAGAATTGCCTGCCATCACTCGCAAATCAAGTGATTACAAATCTCGAATGGATGTTCACAACTTTCTCATTGAACTTTTATGGCCAACATATTGTTTTCGCTTCCCTTTCCCTCTCAATTCCTAACTTCATTTGCTAATGACCATAAAAAAGAGAGAAATAGAGACAGCCATCGCAGTCTGAACCGAAGTTGGTCTTAACAGCATAAAATACAAATACTAATTGTTATTAGCAAACTAATCTAATCTAAAAAGTTGTAAACGTTTATACTTTTGTTTTGTGGTTGACCAGTCTCTGAATCCTGCTCGTATTCGAGGAGGGAGTTTTTCCAGGACTCTCTGGAGGGGATGCGGGTCTTTGAGTGACTGGCAACGCATTGAACGCTCCACTTTGAGGTCACTTTCAGTCGGTTTTTGTGTGCTGCCGAAAAAGTTTTCTCTTTTTCCCTACAGCCATCTCTCTTTCCCTTTGCCCGTTTTCCCCATTACCCGGCCGATGTTGTTGCCCCTAATGGGGCTTTATTGGGTGCCCTTGATGGTGTACGAAATTGACTTTTAGTTGGCTGTCAATTTTGCCGGCGGCCCTCGGTTACCGAGCTGATTTGCCGTGAGCAGAAGTTGTCAAGCAGTTGGCCCAATAAATTTCAGCACTTAATTGGCTCAGCGGGTTAGTACCAGAGTTAGTGCAGGGACAGCGGAATTTTCAGATTGATTTAAGGGAAGTTATAGAGATTCTTCGAGGGTTTTACACAATGGAAAGGGGAATCTTAATGTTTATATTTGTAAAAGAGATACTAGATTCAAATTATAGCTTTAAATTTTGTAATGAATTGAGTTTAGCAATAACATCTTGGATATCAGTTTCAGGAAATAATTATTGGTGTTAATAAATAAAACCTAATAACAATTATAACATTTATGTCAAACGATAAAATGCTTTCCAAATTGTATATGTATAAAATACTTGCACGTTTGAATATTTGTCTAATAAATAAGTTAATTAATATTTTTTAAGCTTGTCTTGAATCTATGACGCCATAATGCTCAAAACCAGAAAGGAGAACCAGATGTAGTTATGTTCTTAGTGAGAAAAGCTCAACCGGACATATTAAGCATATTTAAAAACGAGTTTTGTTAAGTTAATAGCAGAGAAGTGTTTAAATAAAACCATTAAAAAACAACCATTTCAAATTTTTATTATTTTTTGCGGTGAAATTCAAACTTTCTACGCAAGTGTTAAATAATTTTTCATAACTTTTCTTAGATTTTTTGATCAAGCCGTTTAGCCTTTCACTAGAAAATACTTTCTTGCATTTAATAATTTTCTGAATAATTTAATAATTTAACTGTATAAATACATGGACTTTTCTTTATTTTAATATAGCCAGGAAATTATTAAATGCATAAAGTGCCTACAACATTATATTAATTTTATAAACAGAGAGAATACAAATTAATTTAATGGCCATATATCCGTTTCCTCCCCCTCATGCTTATCTCAGATCTGAATACCTAATGGAAAACAATTTATGCAGCGCATACTTTTAGGCTGCCAATTGAAATTTCCATATATCTCAGCGAATGACACTTTTCCGCCCCCAGTTTCGGTTTCATTATTAACTCAAGCTATCGCACGGCGTCATCTGAAATGATGCCATTTAGGAAATTACTTCCAATTTACTTTTAAATTTCTTCATTTTCCAATTTCCTGCGTAAGTAATTCCAGCGCTTGCAGCAGCCCCTGTCCCCCCATCCATCCATCCATCTACCCCGGCCCCATTGGGTATGCCTTACTCCCTTTTATTCAGTTATGAAACGCCTCCATTTGCCGAGAGATGAAAACGCCGTGACACTCAGCGAAAAGGTCGTGAAAAGCGCCAAAGCAGCCGCGGGCCATCGAATGACAAAACGTTATTAATCTATTAGAGCCGGAACGAGGACGAGCCAAATTGTCTATGTCAAGGTGATAAATTCAGGCCTGCCAGCCTGCAGGTGAATAATCTGAGATAGGGAATCATCAAGGGAGTTACTTAGAATTGGAGGAGGGAACTTGTTCTACAATTTATAATGCAGGGACCTTTCTTATATTTATATTATAATAAATATTACCTAAAACAGTGTTTAGACTCTGATTTAATTA
The DNA here is from genome assembly GCA_018904695.1 of Drosophila parvula. Lineage (NCBI taxonomy): Eukaryota > Metazoa > Arthropoda > Insecta > Diptera > Drosophilidae > Drosophila > Drosophila parvula. Next base: position 14,656 of record JAEIIG010032958.1, on the reverse strand, counting down.
TTAAATGGTATGAAAACAATAACCCATTAATACATCGTAAGAAATGTGAATATTTTAATAAAAAAAAATACTTTAATATACTTCTTTATATTTTTTTATATTTTAAAATATTTATTTAAACGTTTATACTTTTAATACACATCCGTGCCACAAATCCCAGTGGTATCACCCCTCGTAATAGATCGCAATTCCTATGCCTGCAGCATAAATCTCTTAACAGAAAACGATTTACGCATCGAGTGTGTTAGCATGAATTTAAACCAACCAAAAAAAAAATTTTAAAATAAAACCAAATAATATAGGGGAAGAGCCTGAAAAATAAGTGAGGGCGTGGAGGAGGCGCAGCGACAGGTGTGTTGCCCCTGGAGTCGGGCAGGCAATTATTTCAGGCAGGCGCGAATCCTTAGGGGGGAGCCCGATGAACCGAACCCCCCCTCCAGCTAACTATCGCTCCTTCTCTCGGTGTCACTTCTCTCCATCCTTGCCAGCGAATCCTCTCCGTTAGCCAGCTCCTTGGCGGTCTCTCGGGGCTGCGCCTGTGCATTAATAATTCAGTTTCATTTAAATGCGACCAGGGCTTAATGAGAAAATCGCCTGCGGTGGGAGCTGAAGCGCGTCAGAAAGTGAGCACGGGGACTGGGATGGGGGGGTGAGTTGGGGGACTTGGCCCACAGGACAGCAGGTGTTTTCCAGCACCACCGCCAATGAGCTTGACGATGATGCTGATGACGACGATGTTGTATGGCAGCTCAATGCGCGAATCAACAGCTGGAGCCCCCAGGGTGGGTTGGGTGACAAAGGTCTCCGAGCAGTGGTTCTCAATTACAACATTTTGTTGGTAGTTATTAGTAATCAATAGGTATTTATTTTTAGATTTTTATTAAAAGATATATCTTAAAAAGGTAATGTATTATTATTTTCCTTTTATTAGATTTTTTATTGAATTTTTGTGAGTAAAAAATAGAAGGAAGATCAATATTTATTAAAATGTTGCATAAATAACAACTATTAGTAATAAATACAAGAATTTTACTCAATGTAAAGCTAAATCTAATCACTAACTTTCAATATTAACGCACTGATAAATTATTACCAAGCTGTGAATATTAAGTGTGTGCAGGCAGAGGCCGGGCAATAGGAAATAGACCAATGAATCAGGCTTTAAACCTTTTACAAAATCTCAAGAGTTAAAAAACATTCCAATAAAAGCCAAAGCTTGTGAAATATTATATGTTCATACTGGTAATCATCAGTTTATTTATTTTTAAATCATATTTCTTAATTAGAACTTTCTTTTATGGAAAAATTCAAACTGTAACTATTTTTCCACTCTATCCTTAATCTTTCCCCTTTCGCCAATCACTTTATCTAGCTAGTAAGGCACGTATTTTTTTTATAACTTTATTTTTAGACCACTTTATAACCACTGTGCATTGTGGCGACACTGCCGTGACGTGGCACTTAATTTATGATGGCAGTTTGTTATGCCGCGCCTGTCACAACAAAAACAAACAGCTCAAAGATAGAGGAAGCAAAAATATATATATGGATATATATATACATTTACAAGAAGTGTAGCAGGCTGAGAGGCTGAGCTGGCCGTATAAAAATGACCCAACATAAATTTAATAATTCCAGCTTTATTATTTAATGGCCGAGGAGGACAACAGAGATGAGATAGTTGAGTTTCCGGCAATATCTTCAATGTTCGACCCCCCGAACATCATCATCATTACGACGATGCCATAATATTATAATTACAATGTCCTGTCAATAATCATTCGCCATTATCGCCAATGACTTGGGCTATGTGAAAATTGTCGCCTTGATGGCTGCTGCCAATTAATAACATTAATGCAATGCCAATTATCATTAGCCACTTGATGGCAGTCGCGACTTGGCCTCATCCCCTAAATATATATCTCCCTTCAACGATTACTTATTTTAATTAAATCAGGCTGAGAAGTGGGCCGCAGCCGCCGAACGGTGGGAGTTTCTTCTTTTTTTTTTATAATTTCCGGCAAAGGAAGCGCCCGCAAATAGAAAATGTGGCGCACGTCCGAGAAATAACCATTTGAAATGTGATAGCCCAAGTTGTCTAGGGTGGAGAGGAGGCAGGTGGCTGGAGGTGGGCTGACTGGCTTGCAGGTGACGTCCTGCTAGGCTATAGGAAATTGAAATGTTCCATAACGGCAAGGTAATATGCAAAGTGATAAGAAATCGAGTTGATTGAACGGAGCGGGCTACAGTCTAACAATTTATAAAGTCATACATTTTTGTCTTGTAGGAATAATAAATTTTATATATAAATAATTCGTAAAATGTATTCTCTCTTATTTATAAAACATTTTTTCTATTTACTGGAGTAAAAACTTGAATTAATAATGATTTATGTTATATGTTTATACCAAAAATAGATGGTGGTGTGGCGGTACCAACACGTTATCGGACAATCCTTTCATCAAATTGTTTTTTTTTTTGTTATCGGACAATCATGTCTGGGTTTAGCTTTTCTTTATATTAAAAAATTCATAAACAAAAGACTAAACTGGACAAAGAAAATTACCTAATCTCTTCTAACTTTTCCTAATTTTTAAGACTGCATTTTGTGATTTTCCCCCCTGCGACTGACTTATATCCCTGCCTAAACTCCTCAATCCCAGTAATCTTTCCCACGAAGCACCAAACATTTGGTCCTTCGAGCCGGATAAGAGAAGTCCCCACATGCCCTCTGGGCATTCTCTCTGGTATTCCCTTATAAATAAGTAATGATAATTAAATATTGTAATATATTTATCCTTTTATTAATTCAATAATTTGTCAAACGTCATATTTTTCATACTTTTCAGATCCTTAAAGAATTTCAAATACCAAATAAAGCATTGCCTACTTTGCAACGCCAACTGAAATTCGAGATGTAATTCGCCCTAAATGTGGATTTGCATTCCCCCGATTTAGCCGGGAATTTCAGTCCCCTGCAGCTACAAATCATTAGAGTGTAATTAGGAGTCATTAGGAGGCACAAAACGAAAAAATAAAACAGGGAACCAAGTTCGAACTCACCGATTGGGAGGAGCTGCGACTGCGGGCTGTTCGCCTAATGAAGTTCTGGAATTAATGCTGGAATTCAACGTCGCTGCTGTGGCAGTGGATGCTGCTACTGCTGCTGCTGCCGCTGCTTCTGCTGCTGCTGCTGCTGTTGCGGTTGCTGCGGTACCGGGTGTTGCTGCTGATGCTGCTGCAGCCGCTGCTGCTGCTGCTGTTGCAGCAATTGCTGGTGGCGCGGTGGGGCTGGAATTTATTTGGTTGTGCAAGAGTGTTTCAAACAATGTTGTCGACATTTTTGCCGCTCCGGCTGCTGTTGTTGCAGATAATGTTGCTATGCTGCTGCTGTTGTTGTTGTTGTTGTTGCCGTTGGGCCGCAAATATGGATGGAAACTTTTTGCAGCGCCTGTGAAGGTGGTTGTCGCTGCAATGGCACCTGAAGTTGCCGCCGAGCTCGTTAGATGCTCTAAATACTCGTACTGAAGTTGCTGCTGCTGTTGTTGCTGCTGTTGGCTATTGTTGTTGCTGCTACTTAAATTGTTATTGCCAAAAGGACTATTGTTGCTGCTGTTGCTGCTGCTATTTGAATTGCTGTTGTTGCCATTAGCAACATGGGCAACAGGTGCCGTTGTTAGCATTGTTGTAGCTCCTCCCGGGTCGCTAGTTGCCTCCAATGTTGCTGCTACTCCTGCTGCTGCTACTGCCGTTCCTGTTGCAGTTGCTGCTACTGCTGATGCTGCTGCTGCTGCTGGTGAAATGCCACTCAGTTTATCCGCCTGCAGATTCAGGGATTGCAACATCATTTATTACAGCTCTGTTTTGCCTCTGCACGACGCCGCGTCCTGCAGCTCCTGTCGCTAATTACTTTTAGTGCCGCATTTGGCGTCGCCTGCTTTTTAATTTGCTTCGGGTTTTAGTTTTATTAAAATTGTATAATGTCCCTCTCTAACCCTTTTCGTTTCTTCTTTGTTTATCACAGTTTTTTCCCCCTCTCAATTAGCCTCTGCGTTTGCTTCAATGTTGTTGATTTTTTCTTACTCTTTTTTTGGAGTTGGTTGAGCTCGAGTTTTAGCTGTAATTAAATTAAGAACAAAGTGTTGGCTGATTAAAAGACATGTATTAAGAGTTGAACAAAATGTGTCATGAAGTGGGGGAATGTGTGTTAAATATAAGTGGATAAATTATAAACATAAGCGGATATATTACAAAGCTAGAGGCGTTCATAGTATAATATTATTTCATTCACAGATAAATTAGTAAAATATATAAAAGAAACATTATTGGTATATGGTAAAGGAACTTAATTTCCCTATATAAGTTTTTTGTTAAAGAATTATCGTAGAATATTTATTTAAATTACTTTCAAATCCTAATTAATTTCCGCTTCTCTTGAATATAATTCCAAGAAAATTATTTACTTAAAATCTCTCGTATCTATTACATTAGGATATGGAGAAATGAGCAGCCCCAAGACCCTGGTTTATATCTATTTATTAATTTTTTAAGCATCCTTTGAGAAACCGCAGACAAAATGGCTGCCTCCATAACCACGCCGCCTTCGACTGATATCCATGGCTGACCAAATGCATAGCTAAGCGCATTTGAATGAAAGGCATATTGACTGACGGACTGACGCACTGACGGAGTGTCGGCCTGACAGACTGACCGCAGTACTTGGATCCACTCGACTGTCTGCATTGAAGTGCTTGCTTTGATACACACAGATACAGGCATACAAGCGTGTAGTGGTCTATATATGTACACACTAATGCAAGTATACAGTGCAAAAAAAATGCAGGGTTTAATTAGGAAGTTATATTAAAGAATTTTGGATATAGATCCTTACCCAAGCCTTGGATGAGTTATCTTAACTTTAAGGCGTAATTCTATTAAATTGCAAATTTTTCCTTACTGTTTTTTTGAAGAGAAAGTTTATAACTTTGATAGAACAATGTTATGTACTTTAAATAGAAAGGTTCTTCATAGTATATTACAAAATTTTCAGGAAAATATAAAAGGAATTAGAGCTCCCACTTCAGAATTTACCCACAGAATTTATTTCATTAAATGAACAGACTTCTTATTAAGAATCGAACAATTAATATTTGTAATTTTATTTACTTCAGTTTCTCCGGCAAAAACATTACTAAAAACACCATTTTAAATATTTTCTTATCTTAAACATTATATTTCATTTTTTTAAGCACATTTTAAACTGTTTCAAAATCCCTAGTGGTTTCTGAAGCACCCTGCTTAAGATATTCCTGGCTATAGTCACAGCTTAGAGCAAGATAAATTCAGAAGTAAACTTTTTCCATTTCACATCAAATTTGACACTTCCCTTATTTTTTCTGCCAGTATACTGATGTTGGCATCTGCCGCTAAACAGATAAGGATTTCGAGTGCGTTCACAGAGTGAAGAGCCAGAGCTCAGTTGGCCGCATAATGTTGAAGGCTCTAGCTAATTAGTTAAATTGAAATCAAATTATTTGTTGTCGCACTTGACTGGCCACAGGCATGGGCGCCTTAATTAACGCGCCTGCACATACACGGATTTCTATAGATATAGGGCCAGGGTGGTGGTTTAGTTTGAGGGTGGGCGGCTTTATACACATGGTGCACACTGTACTGGCAAGGAAAGCGATTACGGTTAGCCTGATTGCTTTATGCGTTGGCCAGATGCATTAATGCCGGAATTTATAGGGTTTAAAGGCACTTACATAAATTTCAGTGATTATCTTAGCACATTCTTTAATATTTTCTACACTTTTTAAGTTTTTAGTCAAATAAATTGAGTTATTTTACACTTTTTAGAGGGATAGTTCACTAAGAAAATTGATTCTATAAGCATTGCTTGCAGGAATTGTACTTAAAATATGATCTTCTAAATTTGCCTAGCAAAATATTCCTTAAATGTTTAACTCTTTCAAAAAAAAAGTCCACAGTTTTCCAAGAATTGGCCACCATAAAATCAAAATTCACTTTGGGAGCCCACCCTCACATTTTTTGGATGAATTTCTCTCTCGTTCTCCAGATAATCGCCGCGTAGCTTGCCGGTTTTTCTATTATTTTTTAATATTTTCCAACGCTTGCATATTTTCGCGCTTTTCTATTTACGTTTTTCGCTTGTTTATGTTCGCAGCGCGCGCTCTCCCTCTCGTGTTTTGTTTTGTTTTTTTTTTTTTGTGTTTTTTCGGCTCCGTCCGCTCCTCCTGGCCGGCCACTGGCAACTTGGCAACTGTCGCCGTCGTCGCAGTCGCCATAGCCAACGGCATCATCCGCATCATCCGCAGCGTTGGCGAGGCATGCCGTGGAGAGCTTGTTGCATCCCCCTTTCTGGCTTTTCCCCTCGTGTAGCGTGTTGGGATGGCAGCCATCGGTTTGCCAGCGGCATGCTCTAGCTCCTGGCCCCCTAAAAACACCCAAGCCCAACCCCAATCCCAATATCCTGGCTTCTGCGGATCCTTTCCACTTGCCACGCGCTTATCCCAGCGCCATCAAACGATGTCGACGACGCCAGCGCTGTTAGAGTGAGGGTATCATGTTTTTAAGGATATTTTGACTTCTAGCGAGGATATGTCAAATATTTTGCCAAGTATTAAGTGCATTAATATTGAAAGAAAGTATATAAAATATTAAAAAAAAGGACTTTGTTTTAATTTTAATTCTTCTCGAAACTTTTTCGAAGGGTATAGGGTATTTAGCCTTCGTATCCGTTCTGTCCACCATTACCCCTGGCAGCTGCATTATGAGCAGTTAACGGCGCTGTTGCTTCCCCGGCTGACAACGTGGATGTGGATCCTGCAGCTTTAACGCACAGGATATCGAGGACGAGAAGCAGCCAGCTGTGCCATCCTTGTCGCTGCTGCTGCTTCTGCTTCTGTCACCTTGTAATTTTATTTATCTATTGATTATTGAGTATCTCTTTTCTATTTATTTGCCTTTGTTTGCCCACGCAGCGTTGACAGAGAGCCACCAGCCACCCCCAAAAGCCGTAGCTCGACCTCAACCCCTCGGCACCCTTTGGTATTTTTATTAAACCAGATTCCTATCCTCTCGTGTGTGTGTGTGTGTGTAAGTGTGGGTGTCCTGTGTGTGCCCCTGGCTGTTTTTTAATTAACTTTAGTGACAATATTTTGCCCAGCAGCAACAGCAACAGCAGCAGCAGCTGCCTTTGAAAAGCGCCCAACAACAGAGACCGAGAAAGATAATCAAACTTTGGCCCATTGTATGCAAATGTGGCCTGGGTCGTACTTGGTTCCTAGGTCCCCGGATCTACTTTGACCCCAATTCTCGGTGTTTTCTCTGTCAGCGTCTTGCCATTCTGTCATTCTGACAGTTGACATTTCGTAAAGATGTCACTTGTCCATGGTTGCATTGTGCCGGGGCACAACGCGAGGTATACACACACATGTCTCTGGTTCACACATCCCCATATGTCCGATCCAGATTGCTGCTGCCCTCTCCGCATTTCCCATTCACTTGTTGAGCGATTTTCCTTATCTTATCTCCAGTTTTATACGTTCGTTCCTGTGTTGTTTGCTTTATTGTGGTTTTGTTTTTTTTTCGCCTTTTTACGTACGTTTTTTTTGGAGACAATATGGTTCGCGTTCAGATATGTACACATAAATCCAACATAACTGGAGATGAACAGGTTTATTATCTCAACTTATACAGAAACTTTAGATAGTTTTCGATTTACCAAAGAATTATGACTAATTGGTTGAAAAATTGTGGTTAAGTGACGAAAGATAAGTGTTTTCTATGTCTCACTTTTGTTTTTGGTGTATGAAAAGATTAATCCCAGTACGCTTGTAACCTGTTTCTGATAAATTAGAGTTTTTATAACGCTTTCAACTGTTATACAATAGCCCCATATAATTCATATTACTTGCATGGCTTAATAACTTCAATTTTAAGTCTATAAGAGCAATCCAAGAATGAATTTTGATAAGAAAAGAAACTCAAAAGCTTTCTTTTGGTTGTTAAAGACACAGAATTCTCTTTAGAAATATATATGTGGTATTTCCCACAAATAAACACCTTTTACTTACTTTTAACACCTGTATTTTATTAGGTATCCTTCATATATAGGTCTCTTTGAAGACTTTTCACTTGTTACATGAACGTTTCTTAGAATTTTCACACACCATATGCCACCACATTCATATCAAGGTACATTTTATCTACAGATATCGGGGTAAATCAATCAAGTAAATCACACGGAACGCACTCGCGAGCTGCACTGATCGGAATCGGTATCGAAAGCGAAATCGAAATAGAAATCGACGACGAAGGGAGACAACCGCACGTAAACGCCAACGAAGAGCAACTAACGGGGCCGAAATTCCAATTCTGATTTCATAATTCTCCGTCACAAAAGCTATCCCCTCTCTCTCGATAGACAGACATGTGTGTGTGTCCGTGTGTGTTATCTGCTTACTGATAAGGGCCTTTGCTTATCGCATAATTGCTTGCTGATTGCCCGTCAGGTAAAAAAAATTTCACCTTCTCTCCCGGAGTCTCTCCCAGAGTTTTCTCTGGCCAAACATTTGCTCTGCGAGGAGAGAGAGAACGCCACCGAGTCAAGTCGCTTTGGCTTTGTTTGTGTTTCCTATCCCTATCGCCGTTGTACAGGTTGTCGAGCTCTTTAATTGAATATCTTATCGAGAGCCGAAAATCGGGCACGAGAAGGAAATGCCTTCCATCGGATCCCGCTTAGCCGGGCAAACAACAACACACATGACGACACATGGGAATCACTGGCTAGTACTACATATATCATAACCGAGAACCGAGTCGAACAACTGCAATTTAGCCGTAAAAAAAACACTCTCGACTTGACCGCTCCCGATATATCCGCACTATAATGCTCATAAATATAAACTAAACCCGTGCGAGCGTCCGCTCTGAATTTATATATGTAGCCGAGGGGGGAGGATATATCCCCGTCGGTCGAGTCGGTCTGTGTGTCTGCAGGGCCATTACACAAATACCAGGAGAATACTGGAGACCAATGAGCTTGCCACGTAGCCGAAGTATCGATGGGTTTCGAGTGGGTGACTTGTGGTGGGGTCGTGTGACCGGACAGCCGTTCTCGGCCGAACAACACATACACTCCGCTTATATATAGTATATACCATGTATAGGATATATAGGATATATAATGGTATGGCATAGAGAGAGAGAATGGTATATTGGCCGCGAAAGAAAGCTGCCTTCCGCGGGCTAGTCTGTCTGTCAGTTGTGTGCCATCGAATTATAATAAGCGACTATTTAGTGGTAAATGTGTGTCACTTTACATGTATGGCCCAAAAACCCTCTTTCCGGCTCTCCCCCAGTCAGCGGATAATTATGGGGTTGTGAAGTGGACAAGGCGCAGGTTTGGCCGGAATCGAACAGGAAAAAATCGAAAATTCAATTACCTATTCATGGCTTTTGTTATAATTTTACCTATTTCCCCGAGACTGTCGCATCGACTGGCGCTCGTTTATCGAGCTGGCACCACCGACTTCAAGGGAATCACTTAATTCCAAGCCAGAATTTAAAATTAGACAAGATAAGTTACTGGTAGTTACCAGGAAGTTTGAATATTAGATTTAAATAGCAATCGCATGTCATAATAATCCCATTCTAACCACTTCATTCACTAAAATTCTCTTTGGCCAATTATCAGCTGATAAAAACGGCTTGTTACCCCATTTATATGGAATTTGCCATTAATGTGAAATAGTGTCAGAGCTCCCGAATTAGATTAGTTAATACGTTGTACACTGAAAGTCTGTGTAATGATAAGGAAACCAAATCAACCATTAAGATATACACACTGCAGTCGAGACCTATATCTGGTGTATATATATAGTATATAATCCCCTATTCTCGACGAGCTTAAGCCGAATATAAATTAACCTGGCGATACCAATCTGCTGCTGCTTATCGGTAGCTGAGACCTGTACCCAACTGTTTACCGATTTATCTAATCTGAGATTCTTATCGCGAACAATTATGCCGTACTTCCTCCGATGCCAGGTTGTCCCTCTTGAATCTCGCTTCTTCTATGCCGCCCACAACTTGCGACACAGATACAGATACAGTGGGTCACAGCTGCTGGTATACACTCGCACAGGTACAGTGCTTGGTGCACAGGTCGCCATAAAAGTTTAGTCATTGAATTCAAAGATATATGGTGTGTGAGTGTAGCTCGGTTTGTATGTATTTTGTTTGTTATTTTATTTATTGTTCTAGTATACACTGGAAAAAGTTTATGTTTTAATACATATTAAGTCAAACAATTAAAGTTTAAGATAAATTAAAAAATAATTCATGAGAGTAATAAGAATATTAATTTAATTAAATAAAAGGTGTAGTAGGTCTTTATGTCATATTGTAAAGGTATATATCTTATATAATATAATGATATATAATCTTTATTATCTGCCTCTTTTATGAAGTCATAAGGCTGCATTAAAGTTTTTATAAAAGGTGCAATGATACTACATTAAAATGTTTAATAATAAGAAACCACAAGGTTTTCCATAATTGCGAGGAAGAACTATACATCACTTTCTATGAAAATGTAAACCGTTAAATCAGCGGTGGCCACACAAATGCATTGACAAGTTACACTAGAGTTTGGGTGAGTAAGACCGTGCTGTGTTTGCCAACGGCATACCAACGATTACACTGTTGGTGTGAGCAGAGCTCGGACAGAGATACTTGCAGACTCTCATTAAATTGGCAAAATAACATAATTATTATTATTATTACTGTTCCCTAAGTTAGACCTAAGAGCATAAGGTTAAAAGTAAAGAAATATATAAATCATATCAACATATAATAAAATGATTTTAAATTGTATTCCGACTTTTCTCCCAGTGCTTATGTGCGGCCACTGGCAACCCTTTTTTTGTTCTTGCGCTTCGACTTCTTGTTTTTTTGTTTGTGTCCTTGTTGCTCGCTCCTTCTGTTTTGGCCTGCCCCGAACGAATGTCGATCAATATTGAATTGAATTTGACCAATAGTCAGAGCCACGACTCAACTCAGTCTGACATTGTTGCGGCCACGAGCTAGATGTTAATGTTATTTAATAATTTACTCAGCGGCAACGACCATGTATGGCATTTCGTGAACACAAAATACTGGTTGTTTGTGGAAACTAAATATTAAATGCAACATATATACCCCCACTTTCTCTGGGAAGCGGGGTAGGGGGAAGCTTTCAATTCCAATAATATTATTAGAAACTCAACTGGAAAATCGAAGAAGTTGAAGAAACCGCAGGAATGCGGTGGGAAATGCAACAAAAGCCAAAACACAGTTTAGTGGTTGAATAACGACAACAGCAGGAGCCAGGAGACATGCCGCTAGTCCTTTGGGGGATGGATGAATGTACGTATATACCGGAGACCAACCAACCGAGAGACCAAAAGACCGACAGACAGTGTACTACTAATAAAGTCAGGTGAGAGCAAGGTGCAGACCAGAGCCTGGGGCGCCACACAAAAGGAAGCACAAATAATATAAATTAAATGTGGGCAAGATGCCGCCGCCTCAACTCCAACTTCCACCTGAGCCAACCGCCCCCGCCCTCCCCCATTCGAAAGAAAAGCAAGCTGAGTAATTATTTCCGGCAGAGCGGGCTGGAGAGGAGAAGGAGGAGGCAACTTTGGGGGAAAGTCCTTGCGGTTTGACTGCAACACATGGCCGGACACTTAAACCGAAGTGTGGCAAACGGGGTTGGAAAATCTATCTGGGCAATAATTTCGGTTGACATGCTTGCGGTAATTATTGACCGTAATGACAAAACCGTATACGAATACGGAAAATGGAAGCCTACGTTGTGTCCGAAACCCTGACAAATTAGTTTTAGTTTTTGGGGTCATCTGCCGGTGTGTGTGTGTGCTGCTTCTGCTGCTGCTGCTGCTGCTGTTTGCCTTCCGCTGCTAATTGGATACTATTTTATGGACCCCCCGACTGGACACCAGCTGATTTTTGGGATTGGACATAAATATAAGGCTTCCTTCTCCTCTAAAACCTCGCCCCTAAAACTAATAAAAATTGTCAACGTATCGTGAAAATCATAATTTAATTCCATTCCCGTTTTTATTTGCATTTGATGCGAAAGATTTATGGTTGACTGGCATATATATAGCGATATTAATGGAACAGAGCTGTCGAACACAACACAGAGATGCGAGAGTTTGTCCAAAAACTAATTAATAATTTTTTGTTTCTTTTTTTCTATTTGCTTATTTTCGGATGGCTCTCTTCGCTATCTATGATTTTCTATATATTTCGACGATCGCTTTTCCGATTTCCTTCTGCCTTTTGCTAAATTCATTTCAATGCCGGCTATTTTTGTTGCAATGTGGCGCACATGTTGGACATTCAGTGGGTCATAAATATTGAATGCGACGACGAAACATGTCCAGAAAATCATGTCCCCCAATCCCCAAAAGATCAACTGGAAGCGGGTAGAGATATATATAAACTATATATACTAAGTAACCTAGGGGACTTACTTCAATTGCAATTGGCTCTAGTTGTGCGGGAGGAGTGCTTCCGTGGACTAGAATGATTTCTTTGTGTGACAAATTGCCCAGCTTATTGTCCAAGATACAAGATACAAGCTACAATATCTCACATCCAAGATCCACAATCCGCAAGACGACACACGACCGATGACGATGGCGGGGAAAGATTGTTGATCGCGTGAGTCGAGCGACAAATGAATTCACTTGATGGGTGAAGTGCGAGGTCAAATCTTTGCGATGTCACAAAGCGAACGCACTCGCGGATACACCACATATATATGTAGATGTATCTACAGGCACACAGATACACGACGCACGACGCACTGCAGATACAATCAACAAACAATAAGCGAGGCAAAATTTACAACACTTTAGAATTTATTTAATATTTTTTGTATGCTATGTTAATCGCACTTTGGGCTGAAGGAATTTGTCTAGGTTTTTATTTGGTTTATTTATTAGACATTTATTGCACATTTATTCCTGGGTTAAGCTAGGGTATTTCATGAGATTTTCTTGGGGTTTAACCTATGATTTCACCTATGAGGTATTAGGTTGGATATGGCTTTATTCTCGATACATTAATCTATTTTTTTATATTTAATTTGCATTCAGTTTATTCTTTTATATATTTATTATTGATTACTATTAAACTTTGCAGCTTGATTTGATTTCTACGATTTACTGAGATCGATTTGCACTTTTCTACGCCTATTTTTTTTCACACTTTCCGACTAGAATTTCCACACTTTCGAGCTGGCACGGCTGCGAGTGACATGATTTCCAAAAAAACTGCACTGGGCCACAAAAATATTATTTTATATATGGCTGCACTTTGGATCGCTGTGTGCTTTTCTTTTTCGGGCGTGTAAAAGTGAAAATGCGAGTGGGCGTTGGGAAAAACGACGATGCGCGCGATTTTCTCGCGTGGGGCTCGAAGAACGTCCAAGATGGCACTGCCATCGCCACCGCCACCGATCGACTTGACAGGCCATGGAGCCGCCCAGCGGAGCGCTGTTATTTATTCCGAAAAAATATAAATTATAAGTATAAATAATATTTTTTTTTGGGGGGGGGGGGGGGGGAGGAAATATAAAAATTATGCATGTTTTTCTTATTTAGAACTTAATTGAATTTGCCAGGGGCGGCGGGTGAAGCCTGGCGCGTTGATCATAATTTAAATCAAAACACAAATTAATTTCTCGCTCCTCTCCCTCTCTCTCTAGCTCTCTGAGTCGCTGCACTTGCTGCTCTGTTTAATTTCTCAGGTTTTTCCGCGGAAAAGTGTCAGCAAGTGTCCACCGGAGAGGAGAAAACCTCAACGAGTGGGCGTCATCGGGCAGAGTGAAGACTCTTTGGCGATCTCCGATCGATTTGCGACTGCTTTTACGAGCTGTCCGAGCAGAACAAAACAGAACCATAATAGAACATCTGTTTTTCTTTTATTTACGTGTTTCCCTAATTTCTCCTGATCTGTCTCGGCCATTTTCCGCGGCTCTACATATGTACATAGGTGTGCTGGGGCGGCATTATTTTCTTTATTTTCCCCGTGACACGTTGTCAGGCGGATTAGTTTGGCCGTTAGTTTGACAGGCGCTATAAGTAGACACTCAAGTGGGTGGCAATCTAATTTGGCCGCGCTGCTCGAACAATTTGAATATTGCTCGGGGGATTAATGGATGTGTGGATATGACCCATTTGGATTGCACTCTATAAATTACACTTGCACAGATTTACTGCTTGATTTCTAGATGGAAAGCGTAGGCATATTATATTGAAATCAAATTTTAGAGGTCGTTTTTCGATTTAAAGGAAAATATAACGAACATGATTTGTGCTTCTGACGTGCTTGTCAGATGTCGAATTGAATTATTATTGCGGTTTGCAGACTTTTATACTTATATACATCAGCTTATATTCTTTTATTGAATTTGCTTTATGTTTGCATATATATTTATATAAATAAAAGTAAGTAACATTTGTAAATTTCAAATTGACTTAAAAACAAATATTTGTACAGAGGAGAATAGGTGCAGCAAGCAAAATTTTTTGTTAATTATATTTAAGCAACATTTTTG